>CATIWR010536951.1:0-67775 GCA_949677035.1 Omphalea diandra
GGTACAAAACAAAGGTTGTTTGTAGCTAAAAATTAGCCTCTTTCTAATGATTGTTTTAATTTTTTTTACTATGTTAATCTTGAGCTTTCTCTTAGATTTAAGAGTTTCCTTCTTTTAAATCTACGAGATAAGCTTCTAATATATTATTGTTAGATTTTAACTCAAATAATGGTAGTTTTTCTAAATTTAAGTGAGATTTTATATCTATACTTTAAATTTGAAAATTTTCCTCTCTTTTAGCAGAGAAGATTCTATGATTTTGCTCTCTTTTTTTTGGAGATCCAAGTGCTTAAGAAATGATTTTAATTTGGAGCTTAAAGAAGATCAATGACTGAATTTACCACCTGAAAATCAATTGTCAGCAACTTATACAACTAAAGTGAGCAAAAATTTAACCATAATTTTCATATTGCATATTCTTAGCCCGACCTGTCTACAACACTCATGGCTGCAAAAGTAGATGAAAAAAAAATTATATTTTAATGAGTTTAGCTTTAGGTTGTTTCTCTATATCATATCATGTCTCTCTATAGTAGTAGTAGCAATTATATAGTTTAATGCTTAAATTTCAAATATCTAGAGTTTTGCTCCGGAATTAGATGTACTTTTTTTCATGAAATTACATTTATTTAAAAAAGCATGTAAATCAGTTTTTGAATAATTCATAAAAATAAATAAAATTAGAATATAGAATATAGAGTGCATTGGTAGGACTCTTTCATATGAACTAAGAAACAAATGCAAATTCACATTGGAAATAATTTTTGTAGGGAAGAAAATAAAAGACCATATGAGGTTTTTGATTTTTTGCATGAAAATTTTTTTATTGTAATATTTTGTATTAAAAAAAAATAATGTAACATTAAATATATCTCATTATCTTCTATTCAAATATTTCATAAATCAAAATCCTATAGTTATACCAATTAAACCATCCTGAAAAACAAAATTTGTTAGTCACAATCTTAATCAAATCCGTATCCCATTTGAAATTCAATTTACTGTCATATCATCTGATGCATAGGACAATCAAAATAGATACTCAAAGCTATCTACAATTCAAATTTTACGTTTAACCATGAACAAGTTGCGGTAATTAATTACTAATCTCCAAAAATTCCCTGCGTTAATCCCATATCATGAATTATCCAGGAATTGAACCAAATTTTCTTTTAACTTAGTCTGTTGTTAGTTCTATCCCACCCATGTCATCACCTTATCCCAAGTCCGTACAGCTAACCTTCTCTATCTTCTCTTTTTCCATCGCCGACTTCACCAACGCCGCCGTCTCCTCCGTCACATTGTTGCTTCCACATAACCATCTCCAATCGTAACTCTCCGTCTCTTCCATAACTCCGTTCAATCCCAGGCCTATCGTTCCTTACCAATGCGATCATCAACCGTCCATTGCTCCTCAGCTTTATCAGATTAAATCTCGGCCGTCCACTTGTATCCAGCGTGGACAAAAAAGGCGGGAAATCGTCCAACTTCTTGTTCACACTCCCAACGTCAGCCGCACTCTCTATCGATTTTGGCTCAGCCGAAGAGTCGTCCGACAGATCGTTGCTCTCCATGTTCTCCGTCGCGCTCTTGGCGCAGAATCCGAAACCACCGGTGTCAACGGTATCGAGAAGCATGTCGATCACCACGGCATTGTCAGATATGAGATCGAGATCGCTGGTGTTGGAGAGAATTAGAGCGGAATCGAATGAAATACTCATAAGTACGTTGTTTTTGGGTTTTATATATCACTTTAGATTTTTGCGTAATGAAATAGAGAGAGAGAGAGATGATTACACTGTTTACTCAATAAATTATCTATTATTATATATATTAAAAATTTCACACATTATTCAGATTTAAATTGATATATGCTATTCACTTAACAGAAAAAAAAAATGTATATTAATTTTAAACAATGTAGAATGTTATTTGCCAGTTAAATTTATTTTTAATTTGTATATAAGTAATTATCAACTTTGTTTTTGGAATATGTTGAATTTATGTGTATTGGATAGTTCAAAGCTATAAAATTATTAAAGTTTTCTTAATAATTATTTTAATTACAGGAATCAATTAAAAAAACATTAAAATAAATTCAAAAGCTTTAACCATTATTTTAATTATAAGAATCAATTAAAAATACAATAAGTAATTCATATTCATAATATCAATGAAACATAAAATTTTTAAAAATAAAAAATTAAATTGGTCATTTTTAAATAAAAACAATATAGAAATATGCACGACGCATATATTAACAGCTTGTCATGAGATAACGAGGAAAAAAGGAAACATTTTTTCTTTTTTTTTTTTCTGAATATTTGAGAAAACAGAAGGAAAATTAGATAAAGGTGCAGGCTCCTGTGGCACTGGGAGTGGGGCTACAAAAGGTTATTTAGTGGCCAAGCCCAGTAGAAACGTAGTTCATAATCTTGCAAACATCTTTTCTGCCTCTTCTCTAAAAAAGAAATTAAAAAATTTTCAAATTGTTTATGGAAGCTTTCCAAAACAAAACAGAATCTCTTCTTTTTCTCTCTTTGATCAGTTAATTTTCTTTTGCTCGTCAATGGCAGAGAGCTTAACTGACAAAGAGAGGGAAAAAAAAAAAAAAAACACTGGTGAAATCGTTAACCGATCTTCAAGAACTTCAAGCGGTTGGGATCATTCAAAAAGCCTACTTCTATGCCAACATTAGTTTCTTATTTGCGAAAGGGGTGACTACAGGAATCTTGCCGTCAATAATTTCATTAACAATATAGCCACCCCATGGCCTGGTTATGATGTATACTATGCTTATATCGATAACCGTAACCAATTGCAATTATTAGACCGAATGGATTATTCAAAAGCTCATGCTTTATTTTAATTAATTTCACAGTGCCATATGAAGAACATGGGAATAAACAAAGCATAAGGTTTCTTGGCATCAATTATGATGTCATTGTTTGCCATGCACAAAACAATAAACGATATTTCATGATTTTATTGAGGGAAAATGACCCGAATTTCCACGAACTATTTAATGAGTAACATAATCACTTCCGATTCATTAACAGTTCTTTGTTTTGTTTCATGACAGACATACATATTGTTTCAAACTCAAGTCCTATGCAGGAGAGGGTACGAACCAAATGATTTTACCTGGAGATTGCTTTGCATCCAAAGTCTTTTTGGTATGAATTTGGATGTTAAACAACCTCTAGAGTTGCAACCCAGTATGTTATGCTTTCCAGTGCTGTCTATTTTGAGTTTCTTTCTGTTATATATGAGTGAGAGCATCATTGTTAGCAAAGGAATTGTGTATTTTTAGAAAGTTGAAGCAGGAAAAATGAGGTAGTTGTGACTACTAAATGGAAGTTTATAGACTGTTGATAAGGAGGAAGGTGGATGCATGGATTTGAGAATGTGTAACTATGTGGCTCTTTTGAGACCTCCTTCTGGAGCTAAATTATACTGGTGAAAGCTTTTGTGGTGTACATGTAATGTTCTAAAGTATAATTTTTATTAGAAATGGTTTGGGGATCAAGTTGATCCTCAATTAATACGGATCAATGATATGCAAAGACAATGATATCTTAATAAGTATTGGAGGGAAATAAAATACTATTTCCCTCCATACACTAGTTCCCTCCATTTTTGCATAAGTCCTTGAGCAAGGATTTGAGAAGCATAAAATTATAGAAAAAAGTTTGGTGAATGACTGGTATTTTAAGGAATTTGTCTACATTGTTCTTTACAAAGAAGAGGGTTGTGTCTTCAAATGTAACTGTGTGAAGTTTGAATCAAAGGGGATATTGTGTGCTAATATGCTTAAGGTAATTACAATGAAAGATATAAGGCAAATTAATGAGAGGTATTTTAAAGAGATGGAGGAAAGACATCTATCATAGGCATAACAAGATTTTTTTTATGGAGGATATCCTCAGATGACAACAAAATATGAAAAATTCAAAGAACTTGAGAAGCTTTTTAATGAAATTACAGACATGGCAATGCTAAGCAATTCAATAATGGCCCATATGAAAAGTAGCATTGAAAAATATAAATTGGAATTGCAAAATGGGATGGTGGAGAGAATGTCTCAGAAATGAACCTAGTTGAGGAAGTAGAAGTTAATGACGTTGAAAGCTGACAGGCTCAACAAAAGACAGTAAGAAATCTAGTTATTGCATCTAGTCAAGGAAGGCCATGGGGTAATCGTCTAAGGTCTAACATTTAAAGAAGGCTACGACATAATTCTAACAATTGTGGTCATGGTGGGCATGGCACAACTGTTGATGGAAATGCTTCTACTGTCGAGACACACATAATGTTCCTATAAATTCTAGTAGAGTTCCTGTCTGGCCAATATGGAGGTTGCGTAGGTCTTGCAACAACCTCAACTATAGGTGAAGGTGATAATGAACGTTGTGGAGGTAGTAACTCTCATCATGGTCATGGTCTTGGCGATTTAATAGATTTGAATAATCCTTTAACTCAAGAATTTGAAGTTCAAGTATGTGTTTTTTTTCTTCATGTAATAATTTGTTTTGTTTGTAGAGCTATGTTAAATATTGCTAAAAATATGATTTTGAATTATCTGATGCAAGACTACCCAATATTCAAGTTTAAAGCCATCAACTAATAGAAAAAATTTCGATCTCAATGTGGAAGATGATGGAAATTGGATCAATCCTTGAAGATAGCTTTCAAATTTTTTGATGTGGTACATGGGAAAATTTTGTGTTAAATTTGATATAGAAATTCAACTCAAGTGTATTAAGTTTTTTTTTTTCTTTTGAAATTGAAGTCCAATTAAAGTTGTGTTTGCTTATGTTCGCGAAAAAGTTTTTACATAAACATTTGCACAACATGAACACTACATCGATTAAAACCATTCAACTTACACTGAACAAATAAGAAAGGTTTGGCCATTAATATGTTGATTCAATAATGCTGAATAAGTTGAATCACTAGTTCATCCAAGTTCTATCATTGAAAGGGCAAAATTGGATGAGTTAAACCACGACTTCCACACAAGTTATATCACAGCAAAATTGGATGTAAATGGAAATCAAAATAAAGAGAGTTATATCAAAGAGCCAACATATTTCATTTCATAATATTCATTTCAACATGTGAAGCCAAATTTTTCATTGGTATGTTGGAATGAAAGTAGAAGGACAAACAAGCATTCAAGATAATTTGTTGGTAAGACTTCAAATTTCAGAACTTGTATAAGGAATGATGTTGATCGGAGGCTTTTGATCCTTCTTCTCCTTAACAGATTCAAGAAACAAGTCATACATCTTCAACAAAGGAAACCTCTCCAAAATCATGTCCCTGACATATTTTTCATCAAAGTCCATCATGTGCCTTGCCTGATACACCTTCACTTCATTCTTTAGTTCCTCATAGTTTTCCTTCATACATCACCTCCAAGCTAGTAGACGATGGCAGGATGTTCCATTGAACACTTTTTCTTTTGTCTTGGTAAAGAGGTACCCATGGATATTGTGGCGCTTAAAAGGTTACAAAAATTTGTTCTAAGTCACTACTTTTCCCTTAGGTTTTATATTGCAATGTGATGTTAAGATCTTTTGTTTCAAGTAACTAGCAATTTACTTAATCATTTAATAGCGAACTTCTCAAGAATCATGTCTAGCACACATGCAATAGTGAACTTCTCAAGGATAATGCTTAACCCACATGCAATAAGTGAAGCTAACACAAATTAAATTCATTCATTTTCTAAGCTGAGGTATCAATAATGAGAATAAAAAGTGAGACTTATGGTTTATTTTGCTATCACAACTTTATTCCCTTATTAAGTCATTATTATGTATATAGGACTATAATTAGGAGTATGAGATTATATGATTTTTAATGTTAGTGATTTTCACGAAATTTAGTCAATTAAGGTGTTATGAATATGAATGAGAAAGGATTAAGTGAAATCAAAAAGAAAATTATATTAATTAAAAACTTGGAGATTGTATTAATTTGTAATTTTAGTGATTTAAAAAAAATAGGTAGATTAGGACACGATACAATGAGTAAGATTTGTAATTTTAGTGATTTACAAAAATTAGCTATTACATAACATTTTAATTTAGTGAATTTTATATAATATGACTGATTAGGGCATAGCGAGTATGAATCGAAAAGGGTAAAGTGAAATCGAAAGGGAATTGCATTAATTACAAAAATTAGCTATTAAATAATTTTTTAATTTAGAGAATTTTATATTATATGGTTGATTAGGGCATGGTGAGCATGAATCAAAAAGGATAAAGTGAAATCAGAAAGGGAATTGCATTACTTACAAAAAAATTAGCTATTAAATAAATTTTTTAATTTAGTGAATTTTATATAATAGGGTCGATTTGGGCATGGTAAGTATGAATCGGAAAGGATAAAGTGAAATCAAAAAGTGAATTATGCTAATTAAAAAAATTAACAATTAAATAATTTTTTTAATTTAGTGAATTTTATATAATAGAGTCGATTAGGGCATGGTGAGGCTGAATTGGAAGAGATAAAGTGAAATCGAAAAGGAGATTGTATTAATTAGAAAAATTAGCTATTAAATAATTTTTTAATTTAGTGAATTGTATATAATAGAGCCAATTAGAGCATGGCGAGGATGAATCAAAAAGGATAAAGTGAAATCGGAAAGGGAATTGCATTAATTACAAAAATTAGCTATTAAATAATTTTTTAATTTAGTGAATTTTATATAATATGGCTGAATGGGCATGGTGAGCATTAATCAGAAAGGGAATTGCATTAAACAATTTTTTTAATTTAATATAATAGGGTTGATTAGGGCGGGATGAGCATGAATCAAATGTGATAAAGTGAAATATGAAAGAGAATTGCATTAATTTCAAAAATTAGCGATTAAATAATTTTTAATTTAGTGAATTTTATATAATATGGTCAATTATAGCATGGTCAACATGAATAAGAAAAGATAAAGTGAAATCGGAAAAATTAATTGCAAAAATTATCTATTAAATAATTTTTTAATTTAGTGAATTTTATAAAATATGGTTGGTTAAGGCTTGGTGAGTATGAATCAGAAAAAAATTGCATTAATTAAAAAAATTAGCTATTAAATAATTTTGTAATTTAGTGAATTTTATATAATATGATCAATTAGGGCATGATGAGCATGGATAAAAAAGGATAAAGTGAAATTGGAAAGAGAATTGCATTAATTACAAAAATTAGCTATGAAATAGTTTTTTAATTTAGTAAATTTTATATAATAGAGCTAATTAGGGCATTGTGAGTATGAATCAGAAATGATAAAGTGAAATCGGAATGAGAATTGCATTAATTACAAAATTAGCTATTAAACAATTTTAATTTAGTAAATTTCATATAATATGATAGATTAGGGTATGATGAGCATGAATCAGAAATGAAATTGCATTAATTATAAAAATTAGCTATTAAATAATTTTTTTAAATTTAGTGAATTTTATATAATGATTAGGGCATGGTGAGGATGAATAAAAAAAAATAAAGTGAAATCGAAAAGGAAATTATATTAATTAAAAAAATTAGCTATTAAATAAAATTTTAATTTAGTGAATTTTCTATAGTAGAATCGATTTGAGCATGGTGAGTGTGAATCAAAAAGGATAGAGTGAAATAAAAAAGAGAATTGTATTAATTACAAAAATTAGCTATTAAATAAGTTTTTAATTTAGTGAATTTTATATCATATGGCCAATTAGGGCATGGTTAGTATGAATTGAATAAGGTAAAGTGAAATCAGAAAGGGAATTGCACTAATTAAAAAAATTAGCTATTAATTTAGTGAATTTTATATAATATGGTCAATTAGGGCATGGTAAGCATAAATAGGAAAAGATAAAGTGAAATTGGAAAGGGAATTACATCAATTACAAAAGTTAGCTATTAAATAATTTTTTTTAATTTGGTGAATTTTATATAATATGGCCGATTAGAGCATGATGAGCATGAATCGGAAATGGAATTGCATTAATTGCAAAAATTAGCTATTAAATATTTTTTTAATTTAGTGATTTTGTATAATATGGCCAATTAAGGCATGGTGAGCATGAATCGGAAGGGATAAAGTGAAATCAGAAAGAGAATTGCATTAATTACAAAAATTAGCTATTGAATAATTTTTTAATTTAGTGAATTTTATATAATAGAGCCTATTAAGGCATGGTGAGTATGAATCGGAAAAGGAATTTTATTAAATACAAAAATTAACTATTAAATAATTTTTTAATTTAGTTAATTTTATATAATGGAGCTGATTAGGCATGGTGACGATGAATCGGAAATGATAAATTGAAATTGGAAAGAGAATTGTATTAATTACAAAAATTAGCCATTAAATAATTTTTTTAATTTAATGAAGTTTGTATAATAGAGCCAATTAGGATATGATGAAGATGAATCGAAAAGGATAAAGTGAAATTAGAAAAGGGAATTGTATTAATTATAAAAATTATCTGTTAAATAATTTTTTAAATTTAGTGATTTTATATAATATGATCGATTAAAGCATGTTAAGTATGAATCAGAAAGGTTAAAGTGAA
Organism: Omphalea diandra; assembly: GCA_949677035.1. Lineage (NCBI taxonomy): Eukaryota > Viridiplantae > Streptophyta > Magnoliopsida > Malpighiales > Euphorbiaceae > Omphalea > Omphalea diandra. The sequence goes on from CATIWR010536951.1 coordinate 8,571, forward strand.
ATCAAAAAGGGAATTGCATTAATTACAAAATTAGTTGCTAAATAGTTTTTTTTTTAGTTTAGTGAATTTTATATAATAGGGTGATTAGGACATCGCAAGTATGAATCGGAAAGGATAAAGTGAAATAGAAAAGGAAATTGTATTAATTACAAAAATTAGCTATTAAATAATTTTTTAATTTAGTGAATTTTATATAATAGGGCCAATTAAGGCATAGTGAGTATGAATAAGAAAAGATAAATTGAAATCGGAAAGAGAATTGTATTAATTACAAAAATTAGCAATGAATCAGAAAATTAAAATAATTAATGAATTATATCAGGTGGCAAAGAAAATTAAAATAATTATACGAAATAGATGATTTTCTTAATTTTAATTAAGTATTAAGAAAATTTTAGCATTTCGAAATATGATTTTTTAAGAAAAATGAATTTAAGAATTTTAGTAATTATACAAAATCAAATAATTTTTTAAATTTTAAGTGTATAATTTTCAAATTTTGAATATTTTTTTAAGAATAAAATCATGAGTAGCACTTCGATATAATTATTATCTGTCTGGAAGTAATTTGAGCAATCCAAAGCCGATATCAATTACAACATTATGGATGCTTAGTTACTATAGGAGATTGATGTGTAAAATTTTTATAGGAGAATGCAAAAAGAAGTGAAATACTAGAATATTCAAAAATATAAGTGCAAATGTAAGTGCAACTTCAATCGAAATGCAATGTCCTTCCAAGACAGACAACCACTAACATTAATACTAGAGTATTCAAAAAGAAGCAATCTCATATTCCAACACATCGACCAACGTGATTCAAAGCAACCTTTCATTTTCCAACATCAAGCAACCTTTCAATAGTCATATAGCCATTTATGATTACAAATACCTTTTGAAGGTAACTATTTCTATTAACATCTTCAACATCAACAGGAAAAAAGCAAAAATGGAAGAGTTTATACAAAAAGTGAAGAAGTTGATGACAACCCTCATTATGAAACATGAACAACAAAAGGCTCGATTTAAGCAAATATGCAAAAGGCTTTTGGACGCCATTGACAAGAAGCACAAATTAGAGGTCGACATTGCCAAATTAGAGAAGATTTGGTGGATATTTTAACAGAAACATTTGAGAACAAAAATGATGAGTGAATAATTTATATGCATTTAACTTTTATGTTTGTTAAATAAATTTTATACAATTTTAATATTAAATTAAATTTGCTTTCGTATGTGTTTCATTTAATTTGGATATTGGAGGGCCAGCCTCAATTGCACTCTGGTCAACAAGTAAGCGATGTGAAAAATGAATACCAATAAATATGTAAAACTTAAATCGAATTTTATATTCTTAATTATTCTTAATTTTTTCAAAATACTTCACATATTAAAATAAAAAAGTTAGAATTGGCCAAATAAAATAAAAATACTAGTGCAAAAAAAATACTTATTCTTATTTAATAATCTAAAAAATGAATTATTATTAATTTAATTACATATCTTACATATATTAATTATTAATTACATACAAGTTTTTATATTTTTTTATATTTTATATTTTATATTTATTATATATATATATATATTATATCTATATAAATAGATAATAGAGAAAGGATATTATAACAAAAGTAGTATTTTTTATCTTTCCTAAAAAAAAATCCAAAAAAAGATAGTTTTATTGGATCCTGAGCGAATCCAATAGGAGATCTAATAAAATAATATAATAAAAAATTATTTATTTATTTTTGTTCCTTTATTCAAATTCAAAATCATTAAATAGTACATTTTAAAACGAATTTATTGCCTTTTTTCTTTTACATTTACATAGGATAGAAGGAAAGAATTACTAAAATTTTTTACATAAGATTTTTTTTCTTTTGTTTTAATAAATTAATTATTAATTAATAGTCTCATTCGAATTTGAAATTTGAATTTGCCCAATTTCATCTCATTACCAATAGTCTACTAATTCCCAAAAAATTAATTCTACGGCCAAGTAAATCAATAGTTTAAAGTGTTTGATATTCTATTATTTTGATTAATCTTGATAATGGATTTTGTTAATCCAATAATAGAAGCTTGTAGTCTTCAAAAGTCTTAATATTCTATTCTAATGGTTTGAATTTTGTATCAATCCGAAATTAGATAGTTGTCTTTATCCTTTAGATTTGTTATTTTTGAAGAACAATGATGAATGGTTTTCAAATTTCTTAAGTTTGAATTATGTTCTTTTAAATAACTATGGATTATAGCAATCTATTTCAAACTGATTTATTAATTAATCAATGTTGCTCATTATGCTCGAAAACAATCCTAATTGCACAAAATGATTATGATTTCCTTATACGAAGAGTATTGCCACTACCACTAATAGTCAATTTTTCATCTTTACAATTGCCAACATTAATCATTTTTTCGTCTTCCAACACAGTCACCAACATTAATCATTTTTTCTTCTTCCAACTCAGTCGCAACATTAAACAAACCATTATATTCCCAAAGCAACCTTTCGTCTTTCAACTGCGCCCTATATTAAGCAACATCTCATTTTCCTATATTTTGTTCGTACATTCTTGTAAGGAAATCATAATCATTTACCATCTTCAACCATCCTTTAGCTTCCTTTAATGTTTTAACCATCTTCAACAATGGATGATAGATTTTCAGTTGATATTACAAACAACAATTTAATTTACAATAACACTGTAATTTTTTCTAGTTTGTTATAATTTTTTTTCTTTTACTGTTACAATTCAATTAGCCAAGCTAAATGCATTCATTTTTTAAGTTTTCTTGCCAGTTAATCCTATCAAAATACTTGTACCTTATAATGAACGAAGGAGAAAGAGAAGGAAATTTCCAAATCATCATGCGACTGTAGAATCATGGACGATCAAGGATCAAATGGGACTTGGACATTCCCACATGACTGGGCTTAAAGAACTTTTTTCTTTCTACAACGTCCAGGAGGGTTACAAATTAATCTTCACTTATATCCCTTTAATGTCCTTTGATCTTTAAATTCTAAATGAAAATGGATTTGAAATTTTATATCAGTTATGGAATCAACAACTTGCACATGGATTAGACCATTCCAATTTTTCAGTTGTCTACCATACCAAAGAGTTTAAAAATTGTTTGGTACGTATTCCTTTTCTAGTTTGTTTAATGTTTGTAATCCATAACTTTCAATTTTTTTTTTAGTTGTCTAATTGTTGCTTTATCAAACATGGTTGAAGGTTGTGCCTCCATGTTCTGTAATTTTATTTTTTGGAGAAGGAAATAAGAAAACAAGAATGAAAGCAAGTCCAAATTCTCATCCTTATGAAGTTTATTATGCATATCGCAAGATTATTTCTCGTGGTAAGAAGCAAAAGAAAAGTATTATGTGTTGATTGCAGAAAGGATGGAGCAATGTTTTCAAGGAGTTTGGTATACAACAACATGACCAATGCACTTTCACCAATTCAGTTTTGGAGAGTTCAATATTTTTTCTACCCATTAAGCGTGATACTGATTGAGAAACCTTTTATTTGATGTAAAGTTTAGACTATTTGAACAATGTTTTTTGGATGGCTTTTTTTAATGTGAATTCTATGAATTTTGATGTATTAAATACTGCTGTTTCTAGAGATTGTAGAGTTTGAGAGAGCTTTGGTGACATTGTTTAACTATTTTCCTTTCTATTTTATGATAGTCTCATAACTATTTTCTAAACAAAAATTATTTTTCTCGATAAATAGCTTAGTCCGATAAAATCAAAGAATTTTAATTATGAAAAGTTCTTATTTTCGATGAATAACTTAGTCGATAAAATCGAAGGATTTGATTCCAAATAATGTAATATCACTGACGAATTGGTTAACCGATAGAATTAGAGGATTTTAATTCGAAGAAAGTAATTTTTTTCGATGAATAACTTAGTTTGCTATATACTAATTTTGACACAATAAATTACTAATATATTTTATTTAAAAGATATGAATAAATTATTGAATTTTATATCTAAAAATAATTTCCATAATCTTATGCATATTAAATAAGAAGTTGGAAAGTCAATATAATTTTAATTGTCTTGTGCACATAAAATAGAAAGTTTGAAGGTTAATTGGGCAAACGTAACTTCAGCCAAATACTAACTCATTTCCCAAACGACATTTCTCCTTCCTTAAGCAGCAAACATAACTCCTCTTTTTTTACTTAATAACTCTATCTTCCTTGAAAAAGTTTCAGTTTCCCCAAAAGTAGTCATTCCTCCATCGACACCCCTCTTTCCACCAATAACCTAGGCAAACCAAATCTTATTTTTGATATTTGTCAACCATGGAGAGCATAGATGGCGATGCATTCTTAATTTAAGGAGTTCCTTATGAGGGAAAAGTAGTCAGTTTTCGTTTTCTTTTTCTTTCATTGATCTTTTTTTTTTTTTTCTTTTTCTTTCATTGATACACTATAACGGTTACATTTTTATGAAAGAAAAATTAGTTTTTTATTAATGGATAGTACAATTAGTTTTTTATCAATTATATCAAAATTTGTTTTATCTGTGTTTTGTCTTTAATTTGATTTGCAATTTCCATTACGATAGTTACTCTCTCGCATTATCATTAAAAATATTGGACAGCCATTAACTGAGTATGTTACTCTTCAAGTCCATGGTTCTGACGACCACTCTTGGAGGTTTAAAGTCACGATGGATGAATCAGAGGGTGACTATATTTATCTGAATGATGGAGTCATGCAATTGACGAAGTGGTATCGTGTGAAGCATAATTCGATGGTCATTTTCAACATTGTATCTCATGAATTGATGGATATTGTTATATTTAATGGTGATGGGGATGAGACTAAGTGTAGGGCTCCACCACCTCATCGTACTGATGATGTAGTCGTTGTTTCTAGTGATGATGATAATGATAATGATGAATGTGGAGATGTTTGAGGCGTGGATCCTTTGTCTCGATAACTAGAAGACCAAGCAAACAATTAAGTTGTGCTAGCATCTATCATCTATTTTGTTAGTACTTTGTTTGGATATAAATTTATTTATTTCCCTTTTTCTCAATTAATATGGAGGTAGTGCAACCAAGGCCAAAAAATCCTTGATTTATATGTCAAATGAACAAGTACGATTACAAGTATAAAATGGTAAGTTAAAATTAAATTTAGTTCGAACTTAGTTATCAACTTTATCTTTCTATTCACTCCTTTTCTTTTTCTATTCAATCTTTTTTCTTTTTAACTACAACAAAAACAGAGTGTCCCTGTCAGTAGGCCACTTATTGGACACTTGGCTAAAAGGGTGTATCTTTATGATCCTGAACTAAAGAGGTATTGGATTTGTGATTATGTGACAAGGAAAAATGATTGAGGTGTTATGAAAACTGCTAGGATTCGAAGGAACTGGTACAAGTTTGTGGTTGCTCATCACCTGAGAAAAATGGATGAGATGGAGTTTATTGTGACACACAATGATCCAGACCATGTTGTTTTCTATACAATAATTAGGAGGGCAGAAAGAGATTGATTTTCATGAGGTGGATAATCAAAGTTGCTAGTTTTTAAATTTCTTATCATACATATCAAACTTTCTCCTTTAATTGTGTTATTTTGAAGAAAAATGATGAATGTTAGTTTGATTAAAATCTTGTTTATTAATGAATGGATAACAGTTTGATTAATATTCTTGAACTTGTTTATGAATGAATGTTGGTTTATGGATGAATCTTATTTATGAGCTTGCCTCTGCCTTGCAGTATTATTTCTAATTACTTGCATCTATGAATATAATTGAGCATCTGCAGTTTACACAGTAAGGCTTTTGGTTGCTCTTTTGAATGGCTTCCTTGAAGAAGATATTTATGTTGAGCAAGGATTTCAAGTTTAAAGTAAGGAGAAAATGGTCTACAAGGTAAATAATGTCGTATATGGCTTCAAACAGGCTCCAAGAGCCTGGTACGGTAGAATTGATGGATATCTGCTGCAACAAGGATTTTGTAAAAGTGAAAATTAAGCTACACTATATGTGAAAAAGGTGAAATATAATGTGGAGCTCATTGTATCTTTGTAGGTTCATGATTTGGTAGTCACACGAGAGGATTATGGGGAGGAAAACAAAAGGAAAAAAGTTCATATGTGGGGTGGTGTTGTTGACAGGAAACGTGCTTTGTATCAGAGCTGCACTGAATCCGTGGCTCATTTATTTTTCTCATTGTTATGTATCTAGACAAACTAGGAATCAAGTGTTGGCATTCTCCGAAATTAGTGGAGCCTAGATGTCTTGGCATTCTGTGATATTGTTGCACGTGTGATTCATTTATTCAAAAACTGTTTTCGGTGAGATTATATTTGCGTGAATGATCGAGGCAGAATATGTGGGAGGGATAGATCTAGAGATGATATCTATGTTAATCTTGAGAAGGCTTAATGACCAAAATATTCATAAATTTTAGTATTTTTTGTCATTCTATCATAGAATTTTTAATCTTAGTAATTTCATACACCATTTTTTTTAATTTTTGCAATTCTTTTCTTAGTTCAAATTTCAAATAAATCTAGATTTAATATTACTAACATATTAATATCAGAGAACTAATCTCATGCAATGTCGTAGCCTGATACATTTTAGGGCGCTATTCTTTGGGAAATTATTCAATGCAGTCTTTGCTTCATTTCTCTGTACTCTCTCTATGCATTAATGGCAGCTTGAATTTGTTCCAGGGTTCTTCCTTTGGTTTCTGGCACCAACTTGGCCACGAACAAAATACCCAATGCATTGATTGCAGCATAAATAACATACGTACCTGAAAAACCACAGGTTAAATAACTTTTTGCTCGATATATTAATTATCTTGCTTTATGGTAATAATAAAAAGCATGGACTTGCTCTATAACAAAATTACCATAGGAGCTCCAACTCATAAGAAAGTTGTACGTGTAGGAAATTGCCCATGCACCAAACCAGTTCATTAGTGTTGCTAGGCTTCCAGCTACTCCTTTGATGTTTATAGGAAATATCTGCAACAAAAGGGAGTTTTTTTAATCATATATATGGATGAGATTATTAATCTATAGATACATTGTTTATATATAAAAAAGTATATTACCTCTGACATTACTACCCAGGGAACTGCACCCATTCCTGCTGAAAATGATCCTATATATAGCTGTACCGAGAAGAAAAAAAATTTAAGGAACAGTGGAGATTAATGGTGAGTAATACATTTCAAAATGTTTATGATTTTACCAGTATACCAGTAACGGCGAGTATGGGTACAGATTTGAGTGCCAATTCATTAACCTGGCCCATAAACACTTATTCTACATGTTAATATTTGAGAGAGAAACGACATAGAAGTGGTTGGATCTGATGATAGTTTAGATATATAACCTTCAGATAGAATGAAGTTGCTGTTATCAAGCAGGCAAGGACCAATCCTGATGCAGAAACCTGAAATCAAAATTCAGTTTCCAAAATGTCAAGGGTTATATGTCCACGGAAATTTTGAGAGGTAACTAAGCCTCGAACAAAATGTTACCAACAAGAGAGGCTTTCTTCCACCTTTGTCTATCACAGTGGTGTTAAGACCAGTAATCACAACCTGCAAAACAGGTTCATTTCAATAAACTACACCCGGATGGATAATATATCCTCGACTTGTAGACTTCCTCTTGAAGTTGACAATGTTTGTGAGAATCAGAAACCTGAATAATGGCATAGCTTATGGTCCCAACAGTGGCAGAAAATCCTGAAATATTACAACCATAAGAATTAGAGCATTAGCAGGGAATTAAAATATTTAGAACATTAAATAAAACTTAATAAGGAAATTGATTTTTTCTTCTATGAAATGGAAAAAATAATGAGAATGTGAAGTTATAGGATCTAATAAGGTGATGGTTATGAACATCTGATTAACTGGATAGAGAATGGAATATTTTCCAGCCCTTGTTGATCTGAGGACCTTCCACAAGGTACTTCTACTAGTAATTGACCTTTTCAAGCCTCTTACCTGCTGATTCGAAAATGTTGCTGGTATAAAAGCAGACTCCATTGATTCCTCCGAATTGCTGAAAGACCATAAGTCCTATTCCTATCTGGTTGGTCAACTAAAAGCTTAGAGCATGTAACATTGAAATGGAAATAAAATTTGGGTTGAGGGAGAGAGACATTTACAATAATCGAGCGCAGGTATCTTCTTTGGAACAAATCTAGCAATTTGACTTTTGGAAGCAGCTCAAGAGTTTCTATATAATCCTGTGTTACAAACACATGCTGCTTGCCATTAATGCAAACTTCCAAATGCATTGCCAATCAGGGATTTGAGGATTAAGAACCTTGATTTCAGCTGCCTCATTAGATATGTCAGTGTCCTTGCCACGAAGTGTCTTTAAAGCGGCCTGAAACTGCTTTTCGCGTCCCATTTTTGCCTGCATTCATGAGACCTTTTATACATCTCAAGCTTACTTTTGATGTGTGTTTATAAAGAGAGAAACAAGTCTAATATTGCCGTAGTTTCATCTTTTACCAGCCATCTTGGGGACTCTGGAATGAGAAATAGACCGAAGAGCAGAATGACACAGGGGACGAGTCCTGCAAGCTTTTAATAGGTAAACCTTCTGTTCTGTGATTTTCTGTATGTTCTTGCTAGACATGTGTACTTAATTTCTGTAGATTATTCCCATCTCTATTCTTTTGAGGATTAGATATTGAACATAATAGATCAAGAAAATTTACCGCTTAATGCCAAAACCCGCCAGGTTAATACTGTCCCTATGACGTAGAAAACGGACACTCCACTACATATCATAAGCTGCAGAGTAAGATGAAATGGTTAAATATATATATGTTGTTTTTATTCCATAAAGTCTGTATTAAGTTTTTGCTGTTCTATAACAGAAGATTCATGGTCGTTGCTAGGGAATATGGTATTAGATGTGAAAATAATGTGTTCTCAAGTTTTGTTATGAGCACATTTTTACCTGATTTATAGTTGTCAGGGCTCCTCGCAGATTTTTGGGTGCAATTTCAGCTATGAAGACCGGTACCTTGGCATCAAAATCGCTAACTTTTAGGTGCATATAGGAAGATGTCCTAAGAACTAAATGCCATAAGAGAAGATAGATATACCACATAGGAAAAGAGTCCCATCCCATATCCTGTTGCCAGTCTTCCAACGTCCAATGCTAAAGTCCCCTTTGCATTAATCAAAACAAAGATATGTCACATCTTCTCTTTAGCTGAAGCAATTATTTATTAGGCATTAAGATGACACAAACCTCAGCAAAGTAAATGGCAAGCCATCCTACGATACAAGCGGTAGCAGACACTCTCATTGCCTGCATATATTTTCTAGTGAACAAAATATTTACAGATTGGATTTCACACAAATAAGACGCACATCCCTTCCTTACCCCTTTCCGGCCAATAAAATCAGCAATTGGCCCACTTGTGATTGCCCCAATCATTGCACCAAACGTTAATATGGAACCGAACATAGAGTACTGCATATAACAATAGCGTATCACATAGTATCAGTTTGGAAGTGAAAATTCTCAAGCTTTGGTTTTCTGCATTTAAAGCTGCTTCAGTTCATGGAATGTCCTGAAAATTGTCTTTTAATGTGAGCAACATTTATTGTAAGATTGATTCTTGCCCATGCCCCGAACCATAGTTGAAATTTCTTTCAACGAACATGCGAACACTTTCCATAAGCTATTGTTATTGATCATTCATAAACATGATAAAATATTGCCAATTATGAGAATCCCACCAAAATTTTCTCTTGACACTGTATACATCTTACAACTAGGCTATGCCTAATAGATAAGGTGAATTTTCATACCTCTGCAAGAGATAGAGAGAGATCTTCTGTTATAGCATTTTGGGTCGGTGATGAATATCCTGCCTGAAAACAAAGCAGTAAATCAGAACAAAATACTTACTAAATTTATGATACATAAGCTGATGCATAATATGCTGCAAAAGGAAATGAGGTACTTACACAGCATCCAAATTCAAACGAACCACACACAGCAACGAAAGTGCTAAGGTAAACCATCCGGACTTTCTCTTCACTGCTATTCTGTTCTCTAGATCTATTTTCCTCATCTGTCAGATTCTTCCCCATAAGTGGCTCGCTTACTTGTTCATGCACACTATTTGTACTACTACCATTTTCTATGTCTTCTGTGATGGCCATGCTGCCTCGTTGTAAGGTGTATATGTTTATCTGAAGTTGTAAGCAAGGAAATTAGAAGAGATCAGAGGAAAAGCTTATGAGCTCATACAAGATTTGCCAAAAAGGGAATATGATGATAAAATCTCTCAACCACAGTTTTTCTTAACCCTTACAACATCAATATATACAACAATCAGTCTTTAGTTTAATAATAGAGAAAATCGGATTTTTCATTGACGCCAAAATGTACCAAAAACAGTGGAAAAAAAAAAAAAAGGATGCACATGGTGATAGTTTTTGTTAGCAGCGGCACGTCCAAACATTTTTCTTGTAGCAAATTTGAAAGTGAGTTGTGGTTTAGGTGGAATAAATTGGAAAAGTTGTAGCTGTTATTGAATTCCACTTGGCCACGGCAAAGAAAATTGTGAACAACATTTGGTTAAGCTGAGTGTTGTTTGATAAGCACTTAAAATATTAAGCACTTGTTTTTTTTTTTTATAATTGTTTAGTAACAATTTTTTCAAATTCTTAAGTTTGATAACATTTTTTTATTAAACATTTGATTTCAAAAAATCATTATTTAATGAATTAAATAATTGAAAAAATTTACTATCTTGGTATATGCATTCATTATCACAATCTTTTTCTATCAATAAGGACATGATTAATAAGTTGTAAAATATTTAAAATCAAATTATATGATAATTTATTGTAAAATATATAGTTGTTCTATCTTAAAATATATAGTTATCTTATTTTAAATTTATCTATTAGATTTTTAATTTAATATTTATTCAACGATCATTCAAGTTTTAAAATTTTTAATATTAAAATTATTCAGCTCTGAAATTTTTAATATTGAAATAATTCAATACTTAATTTTTTAACACTTAATTTTCAGTTTTATCAAACAACAATTTAATTCTAATTTTATCAAACAACACTTTAATTCCATTGGATACACAATGAACTTTACATTGATTGGAAGACAAGTTCATGTTACTTGATGTCTTCATGAAATTAACTCATCCAAACATTTTTCTTTTTATTAACAGCAGCACATTCAACCACAAACGAATCTTCTTGTTCTTTTCTTAAGTCCTGATAATGATGTGCATAAAATTATTGCCATTCAAGAATGACTTGTCCCTCTTTCGCATCTAAATTGGAAAAGTTTTTTTGTGCTTCACTTCCACTTGCCACGGCTACCTCTTATATAAATTATTACGCTAAATTGGAAAAGTTTAGTTGTTCTTACTCACATAGATCTCATCTTATGTGAGTGTTTGTATCTAAATGTTGATAAGAATAGTTTCTTAACCATACCTCTTTTTTCTTCTCCCCTCCATTTTTTTCTACATTTTTTTATTTTTCTTTTTATTATCTACGATTATTTCTCATTATTCAGCTGTCGGATTTTATTTTCCTTATAATCTGTTTGAAATTGTTGATAAATATAACTAATAGTTTATGATAGTTGTTGATAGTTAATAATAGTTTAATATTAAGTGTTTGATAAATTAGGTTTAACACTTACTGTTAATTCATAGAATGACTATTAATATTTTATATATTAAATTAAATAAATAAAAATATAATAAAATATTTTTTAATATGTACCTATAAAATATAATTTCAACAACTTAAATTTCTATAATTATTAATTTTTTACTTATGAAATCTTAATAATTATTATTTGTTATGTTAATCAGTATATATAACAATATATTTTTAGTAATTAAAATATCTTACATATAATTTTTTATAAAATTTATATAAAATAATTTAAAATAATTATTTTTATAAAAATAATTAAAATATTATCATTATAATTGATAGTTAAATAATAAAACTTGAAAATAATAATAGAGTAAAATAAATTTAATTTTCTTAATTATTATTACAGAAATTAAAAAAGCTCTAAATATAAGCTCATAAAAACTTTAATCTTGAAAGTGATTTCGCTACTTATTTTTAGATATTAAATCTTCACTGTATGAGCTCACATGCGGCTCTCAATCTAAATGCCAGCGAAGGATGACCTTTTGTCACTCAATCAATTTTAATTCAGTTTTAGCATGCTTGTTCAGTAAATTATAGCATAAAAGTTTTATAAAATTTTAATTACAAAATTTTAATATTATTTAATGCTTAATAATATTAAAATAAATTATTTATAAATTAATAAAATTTAGATTATTTATTTAATTTATATAAATAATTAATTTTTATTCTTTTAAGCATAGTTTCCTTCGCATGTGTACTTTTCCTTTTTCTGTATTTTTAGTTAATTATTTTTATTGTTTATTCATTTTTTATATTTCTTTTTGTAATTAGCAACTATATAATCTTTTAATTAAATGATATGATATGATAATGATATATAGGTTTTAGTCATTTAATTATTAAAATATTAATTTAATAAATAATAAATATTAACTACAAAATTTTAAAATGAAAATTAATTTTATATTTCATAAATTTTCATTTTTTATAAGTAATGATTCTTTCCTTTTCTTTCCCTTATTTAATTATTTTTCTGGGTCCATGTGCAGCGCAAACGAATCAAACCTAATAAACATTCTTCACAGAATCCATCCGGCAAAAAGACAAAGATTACTGATAAATACATAAAATAATATATTAGTGAAGAAATATAAAATTGTATAAATTGCTAAGACAGAGAATTTTTTTTTCAATAGTTTTCATTTAAATTCATAAAATTGATTCTCACTAACAATACTTTTTCAAAAAAAAAAACTTTATTTAATAGTTATTTTAAAAACTTAAATGTCAACTAATCGATTCATTATTAACAGTTATACATCTGTGATTTCATCAATTTAGAGCAATATAAAATTTTCATTAAAAAATAGTTTAACTATAAAGAATTTGAATTATTTTTATGAAATTAAAAAAATAATAAACATATAAATACTAGAGATATATATGTAAAAATAAAATTATCAAATGTAAGTTACAAATCTATAAATCTAATTAAATTTAAAATATCTTAAAAAGAAAACAACAACGAAAATGAAATTAAAAAAATATTTAGTGTAGTTGATGAATGTAGCTAATAGAAGTTTCTCCGCTCAATACTTTATAATTATTCGTTTGATAAATCATTAAAAAAGGCCACTAATAATGAATTCAAATTGATGTCTTATTCTAATAGTAAGATGAAATTATCTAGTAATGGATGTCATGATTAGATTATGACTAATGTATGCTCTAAATACTAAAAATAATAATAATTTGAATTCAAGAAAATAAAGTTAATTAGTTAATTGCACAACTGAATAGGGGTTAGTTACGTTCTTAACCCTGAAACGAAGCGTCAATTCCTTTATTAGCTGCTTTTTAATATTATCCCGGCGGATACTAGGTTTGCAACCTGTGTTCTTTGTCAATTATAAGGCAGGAATCCGGCGGAATATATTTTAAGATGCAGCATGGTGAAATCACATCATATAATTTTTTTTTAAAAATGAGAGATAACAGGAAGATACCAGCGGAATTTCTTATCATTATTCAATACTTTTTTTTTTTTTGTGTTAATAATTAATGAATTGATGGAATAGATATATAGTGAACCCATCATATTATATTATATGCATGATCAACTTTTGCAATGCAATTGCAAGTTGAACAACTCAATCGTTCAACGTTAAGAATATTCTTTTTCTTTTTTTTTTTTTATTTAGCTTGAGAATAAGGAATTTGAATATAAAACTGTACTTTAAAAATAAGATATATGGAATCGCTAAATTATATTTGCTTATATGTTAAATTACTTTTTAAATATATGGTGAGAGATGTGAAAGAGTGTCTTATAGAAGAAAATATACCCACCATCCCAAAAAATATATTGGGCTACCAATATTGGGAAATTTAGCTACCATTTATGAACTACTTGATGCAACTTAGATTGGCAGCACACAGAAATTAGAATATGCCATGGAAAAGCTCATCTTCAATGACTTCTCAATGTTCGGAGGGGGCACTTGGGGACACCACGTCACATGTGATGCGCCTGGATGCAAGTCACATCACATGCATCGACAACTCTGATTGAAGGAAAATATTTATAAGCATGTGCTAGATGCAATAATTTAACAGCACAACTTTTTTTAGGTAAAAAAATGTGAATAATTTTTTAAATTGAGAAAATTTGATTGATTTTAATTTTAATAAAATTTTAAATTTTAATTTGTTATTTAAAATTATAAATTATTTTTAATAATAGAAATATAAAAAAATAATCTATTTTTTATATTACTTGAAAAATTATTAGATTTAAATAGTCTTAAAAATAAAAATATTATTTTGATTAGAATCAAAAGTTAATGTTAGATATAATTAGAATAATTAAAAGTTAAGGAATTCAAAATCTAACTGATGATAAATTTGGAAAAAAATTGTATTTATACACTTTATTTGTAAAAAAAAATTACGAATATATTTGAAGATCGCATTTAATTTTTAAATTTTTTAATAATTTATTGTTTTATAAATAATTGAATATTAAATTTTTTAATACATTATTTCCAATGTGCGTGTGTATATATATTCTCACTTAATATTTGAGAGAACTCCAACAATAATGTCCATGCTTAAAAATTTTGTATCCTCCTAGTTCTTTATTCAAGCCTTATTTATGTCAAAAAAAAAAAGTTAAAAACCTATATTATATGTACTAAAATAATATATTAAGTATTTTAATTGGTGCAAATCGAGCCAATGTTGAGTGGAATTTCTCATCTACCCCAGCTCTGTTGCTCTTTGTGGGGTCAGGCTTCCCGCCAAATTTAGGATAATAGGATGCAGCAAAGATTGACGACATCCCTACTTCCACATGTTATTACAAAATCCAGCGAGAGCAGGGCTATTCTCATCTCCCGTGCCGCTTTCTTAATGGAGCAAAATTTCTGTTCGTCTGTCTTGACAGACATTTCTCATTTTATGAGAACTTTTCACGAGATAAAATTTTTTATTTTTTATTATTTTTGAATTGTTTTTTAAAAAATATAATTTATTGTATTATAAAAATAAAAATATTTTTATACTATAAATTAATAAATATAAAAATATATTTAATATTTTTAGAGTTTCGTAAAATCCATTTTGAAGACCCACAAAGTAAAGGGTGTAATCCCACTTCAGTCCCATGAAGAGAAATTTTCCAGCATATTGAAACAGGTGAGAATCCCTTCTCCATTATCATCCATGCATGTTACTCAGTGGTACAATGATAATAATGGCTATTTGTATTATAAAAATACAAATCTATGCATGAGTTTATAATTGTACGACAAAATTTTAATTGTGTTAATTGCATCTTGATTTATTTATTGTTCTTAATTATATTCACTATAAAATAGATGTTGAAAAAAATTGAATTGACATGGCATCTAAGTTTACCAACAAATATTTTTTAAAAAACAAACTTAATAAATTAGACAAAAATTTCAAAATAATTAGATTATATATAAAATTTTACAAAAATAATTTTTAATGAATTTTACAAATTTAATTAGATTATTAAAATAAAAAATTTATTATGTTATATAGATAATTATGTTAACTATAGTCTTAGAAATTTTTTTCTTTGACTGAATTATTCTTTTAATAAAACATAATAAAAATAGTTCAATTAAATTATTAAAAATAAAAATTGAATTATTTTTTACTAAAATCAATATATTTTTATTAAAATAAATTATCAAAATTTTAATAATAAATTTATTTTAAAAATAATTATATTATTTGAAATTAATCTTATTCTAAATAAGATACTTTTATTTTTTATTTTTATCAAAATTTTATTAACATCTAACTTTTTTTTAAAATTATATAATTTACCATAAATAAAATAATTTTAACCTTCTATCATATTGTTAAACTTAGCTATTTATATTTCTTAATTATAGTATATATATAGTATTCCTTACCAAACTAAGTATTATATTAATGAATTTATTAATTAAAAATTACTATTTATATTTTGCATTTATCTATGATTATAAATCTCGTGTATATATATATATATATACTCTTTAACTCTGTTGCACATGCCTTTGCACATGTTTTTCTAATTTTTTTTATTTAAAAGCTTTTAATAACATTTTTCTATAATATAATATAAAATATTGGTATGTGATTATTTAAAATTATTTATGATATCAAAATTAATAATATATATTGATTTAATTCTAAATCATATATATATATATATAATATAATGAATATTTATATAAAAAATTATTAATTATTGATAATTTATTAATAAATAATTGTAATAATAAGTTATTAATATTAAAATAAAAAATTTAATGACTAAAATTTTAAATTATATAATACCACAACAATGCTCTATAATCACCACACATTTTAGTGACACTTGGGCCAAACGTGCTAATTAACTGTGGCCACACTGTACTCCATTTCTTTTTCTTTTTTTTTTTCTTATTCTTAAGAAAACAGGTTGAATTGAAATTCATGTTCTGATCTTACCCACCCCACTTTTTCGCACTCTATTATTGCCTCTCTGCTAACCAGCACAGCCGCGAGTAAACGACTCCTCGATATCACCATTAAAAAGTTTGCAATCAGTTACGTTCAAATTTAATTGATTGAATAGAAAATTAAAATTTTAAAAAATATAATTAAATTCAATCAATTTAATTTAGTTCATTTATAATTTGATTTGGTTTAAGTAAAAATTTTTAAAATTAATTTTTAAAATTTTTTAATATAAAATAACAATTCTTTATATATAAATAAATTTGTTTACTATATTTTATATAGTTTAAATATGAATAATGAATTTTAAATAAATTTAATCTATTTTAATTTGATTTAATATTATTTTAATTTAATCTAAAGTGGATTAAATTTAGTTCAATTAAATTAAAATTTTTTAATAAAAATTAAAATAAATTCATTGAATTTTTTAAAAAAAACAAAAACTAAACCAAATTTGAATAAATACTTAATTGAAACAATTTTTTCCATTTAATGCTCAACACTAAGCAACCACCACGCACAATCATCTTCTGATCCTGCACAACCTCTCCATCACCAGCACCATCCTTTATATGCACTCTAATCAAAGGAAATTGGCAAGCGAAAACAAAGAAGACCCAAATTAAGAACTAGTCTCCAACATAGACAAATTTGGCAAAGAATGAACATTCGGTCCTTGCTTCCCTTTATTCAGCGCCCTAGAGCGACACATTAACCTCTCTACTGTCGACGACCTAGAGGATGCAGAAGAGGCATACAAATTCAATCCATGAGTTATCTAGTTCATGGGTTTTGGTTCGCAAAAATTACTGTATGATTTTGAAGGAATTTCTGGCGGCGTGGAGATTTCTTGATTTCTTCTTGAGTTTGTTTGAAATCATACAACAAATCCCATTTCTCGATTATTGGATTGTTAGATTTGTTCTTGAATTGAATATTTGGTTGGTTAATTTGAAATTATTATCTACAATTTATTTTTAATTAATTCATTGGGCGATTTTGCAAAAAAAATGAGAAACATAATTGATCTTGTAATTTGACGATTTTGAAAAAAAAATCAAGAAAAAAAAAAAATATATATATATAGAGACGTGTTTTAATTTATTTCCATGTAATAGATCTTTCCTCGAAATTTTAATACGAAACTGTGCATTTCGCATATCCTTAGCACTTAATACTATAATACATCTTCTAATAATACCCATGTTCGGTTACCTATTTTCTGATAATTCTTATGAGTACACACATTTGTTAGTTTCACTCCTTCAAAATCAGATACGGAATAGAATATGTAGAAGAAAACATCGGCAAGAAAAAAAAAATAGTTGTAAGCATGGTATACCAAATAAACGAATCAAAGTTCAGTTTACACGTATCTTTACAATAGGAGGCACTTGCTCCGAAGTCTGAAACCAAACCAAACAATAGATCAGGCCAACTAGTGGAAGTACCACTGGAGAATTCAAATTATCCTGTCTGGCCAATCCACAAAATTTACAACAAATCTACTGGTCTAGAATACGAACTAGACCCTTCCTCCTTTTGGCTAGAAAGGTTATCATTCTCAATAGAATATCGCTGGTGGCCGGTAGAACTGGAGAGCTGACCTGAGAAACTACTGCCCTCAATATCGTCAATATCGGCTACAAGAGGAAGTGGCCTTTCTGGGATATTAGGAATTGCCAGGTCTGTTTCCAACATTTTTACAACTTGATCCATAGTTGGCCTGGCATATAATTGCGGGTGAGAACAAAGAACAGCAATCAATATATACTTCTCCAGAATATCATGCGGACCTAACTCCGGCATACCATCTTCAATAACGGCTAAAGCTCTGCCTCTCCTCACCAATGACCATGCCCAATCAGTCACAAGAGTAGGCTGGTCCTCATCGGTCGTAGTGAGTGCCTTCCTTCCACTTAAAAGCTCAAGAAGCACAACACCAAAGCTATACACATCGCTTCTCTCTGTCAATTGACCGTACAAAGCATACTCAGGAGCAACATATCCCAGAGTCCCAGCTACCCTGGTGCTTAAATGCGTAGCGCCTTCTGGAGTGAACTTTGCCAGCCCAAAATCAGCCACTTTAGCCTCGAACATTTCATCCAAAAGTATATTACTAGCTTTAATATCTCTATGAATGATTGCTGGTTGAGCTCCATAATGCAAATAAGCTAATCCTCGTGCAGTCCCAAGCGCAATCTTTTGCCTAGTAGGCCAACTAAGCTTCCCCCTTGAAGACCCAAACAAATGATCATGTAAACTCCCATTCTTCATCAAATCACAGACGATTATCCTCTGATATCCCTCAAATGGAGTAGTAGCAGTACAATAGCCTCTCAAAGCAACAAGATTTACATGCCTAACACTAGCAATAACCTCAAGCTCATGAACAAAACTAGTATCACCTGCAGCAGTCAAATTCTTGAACCTTTTCAAAGCAACTTGAGAACCATCAGGAAATTCACCTCTATACACATTCCCATACCCTCCTCTTCCAATAATATAATCTCTAGAGAAATTTCTAGTTGCTTTCCGTATCTCATCCAATTTATATTCTACCAAAGTAGTACTTTCTTTCATGGACTCTAACCCTGAACTCAAACCCACCTCAATTCCTCCCCTACTATCCCCTTTCTTTTTCTTCCTCAACGCATTATATCTTCTCCTCAAATACCAACAACCACCAATTATAATCAATAACCCAACACCCAAAATAGAAAAAACCAAGACTACAACTTTTTTCTTCTTTTTATGACCCGAATTGTTTGAACCAAAATCAAGCAAAAACAAACATTTAGCAGTACCTGCATCAGCGGGGCCATACCTATTCGCAAACGCCGCCGCATAAATCAACGGATACGCCTGACAATCCGACAAGTTCCCAATCGACGTTCCGGGCAAGTACAAGGCCTGTTGCCTCGACAAGCTAGCAATACACGCGGCACAAGGGGAATTATTCTCGAGCGACCGGTTACAATTCGAGATGGCGTCGTTTAACGAGGACTTAGGAATCCGGGACTCGAACTGTGATCTGGTGGAGATGTCCATGCATCCTTGAGAAATCCAGCTAGTGTTGAATCCACAGGAGGAACGGATATCGTAGTTGGGGAAGAAATTGTCGACTAAACTCTGGTAACTTCGCCAGCACGACTCGGCGGATGCGAGCGGGGGCAAGAACAAGTTGGTGCGGAGGAGGTAGTCGGATTGGACGAGTCTTAAGCCTTGCTTGATGTACTGGCATTCCTGGGAGGGAGGAACAGCGGAGGGTCTGGAGTCGGCGACGAGGTTGCGGAGGACGGTGAAGTCTAGCGGGCATGAAGCCGTGTCATTTTGGGTTAGGCAGAGTGGAGTTAAGGAGAGAGAGAGAAATGTAAAGAGGAGGAAGTGGAAGAAGGGCATTTTTAGGGTTGTCGGCGGTACATGGAGATGGAGGAGGAAGAGAGATTATGGGTGTGAATTTTGACTAGACAAGGAAGCTAAGCTAGTGGCGTTTTGCTTTCTATTTTATCTGTCGTAGCAGCCAATTGATAGTTGATGACTTGCAGATTCCTCGAAGCTGTTCGTTGAATTTGTTGTTCATTATTATTTCTATTCATTAATTTTATTTAAAATTTGAAATATTACTCCTACCTATTTTTTACCATGTTATCACAAAATAAGTGTTATTATAATTTTTAAAATTAGCTGAAGTGATTAAGATAATTTATTTATTTATTATTTATTATTGGATTAATTTTTAAAAATATTATTTATAAATAAAAATATTCATGAGTATATCATATTGAAGTGATTAAAAAATTATTTATTATTTAATTTTATTGGTTTTATTTTTAAAAGAACCTTTTATAAATAAAAAGTATTTGTAAATATATTAACATCACTTGAAGTTCAATTTAATTTTATTAATGCCTTATTTTATTTTCAAATACTTTTATTGTTAAAATTAAGAATTTAATATTTGATTATATTAATTTTCTTTAGATAATTTCCAATATGAAGATTCATATACTTTTCTTTCCGAACACATATGAAGACTCTTATCTTAATTAAGAAAAAATTATACCTCATGTGCTTTAATTTCCTTTGTTTTTAGTAAAACAAACAAAAAAAAAAAAATCTAGTAAAAGTATTTGCGATACGTATTTACGAGGCAACATCATGTTTGATCTCATAGAAAGCAGATTAAGTGTCATAATCAAAGTGATTTTCGCACATGCTTATTTCAAACATCTTTTTTCCATATTTTGAGTGAATTCAATTTTGGACAACAAATTCATGAATGATGGAATTTTTTTAATTTATTTAAAAAATAGGAATTTTGACGAATATCTGCTTCATCCCTACAAACTATATGTCCAAAATATTGCATGGGGTTGTTAGTAGGGATGAGCATTCGGTCGGTTCAGTTCAAATCAAACCAAAATTATGAAAACTGAATATATCGAATTTAATTTAAATTCAAATCGAATCAAACCAAAATTTAAGATAAATTGAAATAAATCGAACCGAAAAAATTAGTTTGGTTCGGTTCGGTTTTCGGTTTTGGGCTCAATGGGCTGTTAGGCTTTTTTTATCTTATATAAAATAATTTATTTTTAGTTTTTTAAACTCAAATTAAAAGAAAAATTAAAAAATCTCACAAATTTGGTTTATTCGGTTTTCTCAATTTTAAACCAAACTAAAATTAAAAATCAAAATTTTCTATTTTTTTAAACTGAACCTAACCAAATTTTATTTTAAAATCGAACTGAATAAACCGAATTCACTCGATTTGGTTCAATTTTTAGATTTCAGTTCGGTTTTGCTCACTCCTAGTTGTTGGAGGAAGAGACTAGTCCAGCGGATATCAACAGCGCTTAAAGTCAATATCGCCCACCTTCTTCTTCTTCTTTTTTTTCAGAGAAACACCACACAAAACATCTGCGTTTTCTTGATATTGCGAGCCGCTGGGGGCTAATGGAGTGGGCTGTTGCTTTTCCTACAATACAATGATCGTTGACAGATCCCATTTGTTGGGCCATTACACCTGAGGCCTTGATGAAAGATTTTAGGTTGATGAGCATAGAAATATAATGAAGGAAAAATACAAAATTACTGCAAACTTTGGAAAAGCCCACATTGAAGGGTTAATTATTAGACAAATTATATAATAATTCTGGAATATTAAAAAAAAAATGTAAGATTTATACTTCATATTAATAGGTGAACTTCATGTATTTACTTGTAAATGAAGTACTATCTTCAAGTGTTTCAGAACCACTAAATAATTTTTTTAAATATTAAAGCCCTTGAGTTTTATTCTAACACACTATTTCGATCTTTATTAAAATAATAAATTCTAAAATATTTGTGTTTTGAGCATTAATTTATATTTTTATATTAATAAATTATTTATTTAAATCAAAATGCATATTCAAATACTTAATATCCACGATTCAAAATCAATGACATATCTAAAAATTGATAAAATATATGACATCTGAGAAACA
This sequence comes from Omphalea diandra, assembly GCA_949677035.1. NCBI lineage: Eukaryota > Viridiplantae > Streptophyta > Magnoliopsida > Malpighiales > Euphorbiaceae > Omphalea > Omphalea diandra. Next base: position 30,778 of record CATIWR010536951.1, read on the forward strand.
TATGCCTATATTAAGTGTGTGTGTGTATATATATACACACACATAATTAATGGACTGGTTATAAATATTGTGTATAAAAATACTAATTTACAGATAAATTAAAAAATGATATAAGTATCTTTACATTTGAATACTAAAATTATGCAAAATTAGTTGCAATGAATAAGAATGAGTGAGAATGATTCTTTAACATGTCAATATATTATTGATTAATTGTTAAATTAAGTACAAATACTTAATTTTTAAAAAATAATAAATTAATAAATATTATTTGAATTCTATATAAGAAAGTAGAGTCTAAGGACTTCATTTCTTAAAAGGTGGATCCTTTTCTGATAAAATATAAAATTTCAATAACATGAGCGAGAAATAACAAAAAAAAAAAAAACTTTGGATTGTTTACAATTTCATCATGAATTTTTAAAGTTTTATAATGTCTATTTCCTGAAAACTTTCAATAAAGTTTCGAAAAATTCGATCTATTTTTCAAAGAGGTAAAAATAGAATATCAGAAATCATAAGTCCAATCAAGTTCAAATCAATCATCATAAAAACAAAATTAACAAGTTTTGTACATGAAAAATCACAAGCAAACGATAAATTAAAATTATTAAAATTATTAGAATAACTTCGGACGGTTAGTCAAGTGACCGATGAAAATGAAATAAATAAAACGGTTGCTGTGTTAGGCAAGGCGTGGACGTCAGATGGAGGGAGGAAGGATTAATAAAGTTCACCTGACCTGACATACGCATGTTGTGGGCCTCCATTCCTCTGTAAGAAGAATTGGTCTTCGTTGCAAGACCCCGTTCATCAGCACGTCTTATGCACATGCATCTTTCCACGTATAAAACGAAAAAGGCAGTGCAGCGAGGGGCTTCACCTGCAATTTGTTGTATCTAGAAAACTTTTGATTGTTTTAATTTTTTAAATATTAATATTATCTAAGTAAATATAGATTAGGTTCAATTATATATAAGGGTTGGTTCGGCTCCATAAATCATAATAAAGTGATAAGATCAATATGGCTCAAAATAAAGCCAATATGACTCAGTTCGGATAAGAAGACTTAACCCACAACTCATCATAATAAAAAAGAAGTGAATTCTTATAAGAAACAACACTCTTAATCAAGAAAAAACCTAAGTTCTGCTCTAACAATAAAATAATCCACTCAAATCCCTATATAAAGGGTCTCATCAGACATTTTTCATACTTACATTTACTCATATATTCTCATTTTATCTCTCAAGTCAAAGTTTATTAAATCAACCATCAAAGTGGATGTCCAACCTTATGTTGAACGTCCACTCTCACCTTTCATCTATCTTGCAGAACCTAAACCAAAAATATTTGAGTTATTCATCCATATCCAAGAAATCTCATTTGAACTGCCTTGCTTGTTATCACGCAGAACATCATTGGTGCGGTGAGCGTGGATCGAACACGCGACCTTCAAATGAAAGACTCTCCTATAAATCATTCAACTTGTCATAAGTGTTGCTCGGTCTAAGATGGACTCTCAACTAAAAGGCCAACGTTGACTTGGCCTATATGTATCATTCTTCAGCTCATTCCTTATCTTAGGCTCACTCAGACAAAAGGCTCGGCTCTTCATCACGAGCACATATTATTCAACTTATCATAAGTCTAACTCAGTCGAAGATTAGGCTCTCTATTAAAAGGCCAATGTTGGTTTGACCTATATGCATGGTTTTTCAGCTTATCCATTATCTTAGACCCACTTCTATGAAAGGTTTGGCTTGGCTCAACCTATATGCATTGGCTTTTAGCTCTTCCCTTATCCTAGGCCCTAGGCCCACTCCTATGAAAGTCTCAACTCAACTTGGCTTGACTCAGCATCACGAATACAAACCATTCAATTTGTCAAAAGTCCAACTAGATCTAAAGCTTAGGCTTTCTGCTAAAAGATTGACGTTGGCTTGACCTATATGCATGGTTCTTCAACTCATCCTTTATTCTCATTAGAAAGTTAACTCCTATTAGAAAAGGATGATATTACACTCATTAAAATGGGCTAGTCCCACTCCTACAAAAGGCTCAACTCAATCTAAAATGGACTCTCAGCTAAAAGGCTGACATTGATTCGACTTATATGCATGGTTCTTTAGTTCACCCTTTATTCTCATCAGAAAGATAACTCCACTTAAGAAAGTATGATACTGCACTCATTTTAAAATGGGTAGGCGCACTCTTATGAAAGGCTCAGCATGGCTCGACATCACAGGCACAAACCATTCAATTTGTTATAAGCCCTGCTCAATCTAAGATGAACTCTCAGTTAAAAAGGTAGCGTTAGCTCGACCTATATGCATTGTTCTTTAGCTCATCTTTTATCTTCATCAAGAAAGGATAACGCTCATTAGAAAACTTATCATAATCAAGAAAGAATAACTCTCATCATGAATAAGGAATCAAAGCCCTAATCTTCATCAGGATATTAGTCTTTCATAATTGATTATCGAATTAGACAAGTCCAACAGTTGTACTAAGTAATAGCTCAATCTTACTAGTTCGATTGTTCCCTCACTACTTTCAATATGTAAATTAACTCGAACTTAGAGGGAACATTAAAAACATCTACCGAGATAATCTATCACGTATATCAATATTATACAAAGTGTATTGAACTAATCTACCTCATACACGTGTCAAAGACATCAATACTATGTAAAGTGTACCAATTTAATCTGCCCCGTACACATATCAACATCAATATTATGAAAAAATGTCAATCTAATCTATCTTGCACATCAATGAAAAAAGTGTCGAGCTGATTTACCTCACACATCGATAAAAATTGTTGAGCTAATCTATCTGACATATCAATAAAAAGTGTCAAGCTCATTTATCTCACACATCAATAAAAAAGTGTCATATCAATTCAGCCATCAAACCACCAAGGCACCAAGATATAAACAAACTCGAGCTGAAAGGGGACATATGATACTATCTAAGTAAATATAGATTATGACTCACTATATGTAAGGTCTGGTTCAACCCTATAAATCATAACAAGGTGACGAGATTAGCTCGATCCAAAATAAGGCCAGCAAGCGCACAAATCAATATGACTCGGTCCATATAAGGACACTTAGCCCACGACTCATCCTGATAAGAAAGAAGTGAATTACCATCAGGGAACAACACTCCTAATCAAAAAGGAATCTAAATCCTACTTTGACAAGGAAACAATTCAATCTAATCTCTATATAAAGGGTCTCACTAGGAATTTATCATACTTACATTCACTCACATATACTCCTATTTTATCTCTCAATCATAGTTTATTGACTTAACTATCAAAGTAGACATTCGACATAAAATCAGATTCCTCTATCACCTTCATCTGTCTTGTAGAACCAAACTAAAAATATCCGAGTCATTCATCTATATTCAAGAAATCTCATCTGAACTATCTAACTAATTTCCATGCATAACATCGAAATATAAAATTGTATTCAATGATATACAAAAATAAAAATAAAAAAATTTCATAGATAAAGTGAAAAAATTGTATCTAAAATATAGAGTCAAATACCATTAGAGTCAGATCTTATATCTCTAAAAATATAGAGAATAATAAAAAATTAAAAAAATATTTAAGTAAATAAATTTTGTATTTGATGATAACTCAAATCAAATCTGCACCCATTTTCATTTACTTTTGAGTGCCACCAAAGTTGGAGTCTCATGAACACATGCAGAAATAGTCCATTCTTAAAACGGAAATTAAAATTAAATCAATGTCGACTGATGTGGTTCAGGGGTCATTGGGTTAATTAAGAATGCTGGTTCACATGGTGGTAGTCGGATTCACAATTAAAGTTTCCTAATCCTTTTTTTGCCCTTTTTTTTTTTTTTTTTTGTTGTTTCTAACCAAACGGCCTTAAAAACATATTGTTAAATTATTTTGATACATTAAAAAGTAATTATCATGAACACCAATCTAAAAAATTAAACTCAAATGACTAAGAAATTAACAACATAATTTAATAAATTGGATGAATAAGAAATTAACAGCGTAATTTAATAAATTGGATTAACACTTTGAACTGCTCTTTTATTAGAGTTATATAAATCTTTCATTTATAAAAAAAAACACACATCAATTTATATTTACATAATATAATAAATAATGCATAAAAAAAAGTGTGTGTGCGCGCACATATATATATATTGCTAAAACAAAGAAATTAATGATAAAAACAATCTAAGTTAAAATATAATAAAAGTATTCTATTTAATGATTATTTTAAATTATAGATCAATTTAAATGTCTTTCAACCAATTTGAATATTCGAATAAAAATAAATCTTGTTATTTTGAAATCTAATCTACGTTACTCTAACAAATTAAGATAAATACAAAATTTTCATGAAAGAATAATATATTTCTATATTTTCATAACAGAATAAAATATTTCTACACTTTCAATAAAAGAACAACACATTTCTACACTTTCAACAAAAGAATAACATATTTCTACACTTTCATTACAAAAAAGATTTAATTATTTCCATGATAGAAAATAAAAATAATAAAAAATTATACGCATAATGTATCTATATATAAAAAAAGCACAAATTAAATAAATATAAGATTTAGATATATAGATATGATCAAATTTAAAATAATTATAATAAAAAAGTGAAATAAAAGAATCACCATCAACTGAAAGAATAATAAGTGATGATCCTAAATAATGAAGATAAAAAAAGAAAAAAATTAAAATGTCTTGAGTTATAATCTCATTGACACAATTACCAGGTTTTATGGAAATATAGTTCGTTCAGTGAAAAAGCAATGATAATATATATTTGATTGAAAATTGAAATTGTAACTTCATAGTTTTGGAAACTATTTTAATACGATTGAATCTAAGACTTGTTTATAATAAATAATTTTCTAATGATATATTTGGAAAACAGAGGAAATGAGATGAAAAAGAATGTATTGGTGAAATTAAAATTGAAATGCTACAAGATACATTTACTTTCATACTTTGATGCATTTAATTTTGATGGTAATTTTAATTTAAAATGGATGATTTTTTTTTAAAAAAAATTCAATTAAATATTTTGAATTGAGTTCAATCAAATTTGGTAATATAATCAACTGATGTTGTAAAGTTGATTCTTATAAATTTGTTGAATACTAAAAAGTGTCATAAATCATCTAATTTCGAATCACTTGAAACATGCATAGATACATCACATTCCCTTAAATTGGCATAAAGTGTCATAAATTTATATGCTCTATGCATTTATTATTATTAATTAAATTTACGTTTATTTCATTGAAAAGTAAGGGACATGACAAAATACAAACTTTTCAATCGCATCTAAACAAATCTCAGCCCTTAACGTACGACAGAAACAAGCTACCAACTTAATTAATGTTGACACTGCTTATATATGAATCAATCTACTAAAAGTGACTTCTAAATTGTATCATTCTGCTACTCTTTTATCAATTATTAAGCTTAAAAAAGAAGCGATAGTAGATAGATGCCAATGTTGGGATGTTATCGTATTCACCAAAGGTTAATGATATAAACTCTGAGAAAGATAATTAATTTAATGCTATATAATGATCAATTAATTAACGGTGGACAGATACCTTATTTTGCATGATTAGTTATAAAATCTTCTAAGTTTGGGGGTAAAGAATGTTCACGTACAATCAATTTTTATAATCTTATTACTTTGCGTGAAGGTTCTCAACTTTTAGATTTTGATTAATGCATAGTAACTATAGTAATTACTCGACACCATTGTTAGCCAAGTTTGTATGATTGCTAACAATATGCATATATATATATATAATGTATTGTTCATATATTGCTAATTTTTGTGGTTAAATAACATGATAATATCTAAGTAATTTGACTAATCAGAATAGTGTGATTTAATTAGGTCATGACAATATTATAATTCTATAAGACAAATAAAAATTGTTATCATTCTTATAAATAAAGATATATTAGGTATGTTCTATAGCTAATGTCTCATTTGATTTATATAAATCTCATACTAATTTAAATATCAGATTAGCAGTTCAAAAACATGGTAAGTTGTTCTCTAACTTTATTATTGTTGACAGTACCGCAATCAAATTCCAGTGAAAGATTTTATAATCATAAATTTAAAACTATCTTATTTATAGCATGAATGATTTGATTTGCTTTTTAATTTAATTTAAATATATTAAACTCATACCTAATATTAATTAACTGCAATAATTCTAAGTGGTAGTAATCTGTATCATTACCACTAGATTTGATTGGTCGCCTTTAGATGCATTTCTTACAAGGTTTAAGAAATGCAAAACTTAGAACCACAAGTTATTATGGATTGTGCACAGTGGATTATGGTAATGACATTTGAAATGATTATGAAGCAAAGCGCAACCACATGATGGTTAGTGTGGGCATTGATAGATACTTGAGGCCTCGGCAATTAAGGCATAAGGCTTGTTTTAATAATGGCTATTGATGGGTACATTTTTGGCTTAGGCTAGTCTATTTTTTATATGCCTTGTGGCTGGCCTAGCCTTTACTCGTAAAATATCCTTTTTTTGTCTATTTCTCCTATTTCATGCGTTGTGGTCACTGCGAAGTAAAAAAAAAAATATCCCTTGCTTATCAACAGTATTGGATCATCTAATTACTGCCTTGTTAACACATTAAATTAATGGTGCATATTTCTTTTTCTTTTTAATGATGAGAGAGACTCTTACTTTTAACATAAATAATAGATAATTAATATATCCACGTAAAATTTAAAAATTTTTCATATATATTATAATTTAAATTTAATTTAGTGATTTTTATATTTTTTTAAAAAAAGTGATTTAATTTTTCTCACCCTCACTATAACTTTATTAAAAAAAAAATCACATATCTTGATATAAGAAAAACCAATCATCAATCAATATCAATATATATAATTAATTTTGACCTCAAAATTAATTTTAAGCTAATATTTATCATTTGTCAAGTAATCATATTAGTAGTATTATATATTTGATAAGTGACAGTATAATATACTTTCATTTAGTGAAAATATAAAAAAATTAATAATATAAAAAATTCAAAAAATTTAATAATATATAAAATTTTCACATAAATCAATATAGAAAGTTTGGATAAACAAATATTTATTTTTTATAAAAGATATAGAAAATTCAATAATATAAAAAAAATTTCACATTTATTATTGTAATTAATCAAAACAACATATAGAGAGTTAATTGATACAAGAAGTTCAGAAAATTTAATATACGAATTTATTCACATAAAATCAATTTAGAAAGTTTAACATTATTGGAAGTTTTTTAGATTCATCTTCTTTATTATTTTTTTAAAAAATTTACTATACTAATTTAACAATTATAATTTATATTATTTTATTTATTTGAAATTTTAATTATACAGTTTTTTAAAATAATAGTAAATTTTAATTATTTAACAAAAATAAATATCAAAACTATTTTAAAATTTATTATTATAGTGATTTTGCAATTAATATTTTAAATTATATCAGTAAATTTATTTAACTTTACTGATATAATTTAAATGTTATTTTTTTATATATCTTCACATAAGAAAAATACTTTAAATTATGTCGGCGGATTTACTAATTTGGTGACATAATTCAAATTCTATTCCTATATTATAAATTAACAAAAAACAAAAAGAGCCAAAGTGTGACGAGCTGATTAAACCCAACAGCAACAATTTCCAATAGGAACTAGAAAAACAGTACCTAATTGTGAATTTGTGACGAATAAAATCGATAAAATCACGTGCTTTAATGATTCAGCCCTGAAACATTAGAGACCAAAAAGAGCCGGCTCTGACCGCCGTCCAATGACATTCAGTCGCCACCAGTCCGGATGCGGATGAGAACCTGATCAGAATCTTTTAACCACTGCAACTTTACAAAATCCGAATTTTTAATTAAGAAGACAAAAAATACTGCTTATTTTTAATCTTAAAATAAATTTAAAATTTTGAATATAATAATAGGAAAATAGAGAAAAACAATCTCTGACCACTTATGATAGTTGCAGTGATTTTGTTGGAGTATTTCTGAATTTATGTCCACCGCCACGTCTGTCTCCTCTGCTTATCTGCTACGTTCTGGTTTGGCTTCTTCCTCTCCTTTTTCTTTCGTTTATGATATTTGTTCAGGCTTATATATATAGGTTCTGGTTTTGGCGCATATTCTGCTCTGCGTCTAGTATCCTTGTTTTTCCTTTCATTCATATCTTACTTGCCTATGTTCTAATTCTTCTGTGCGATACCCTGTTATAATAAGGTCTGTTTTAAAGTCCTTTTACCTTCTTATATGTTCCTCTGTTTTCATGCGTTTGTTCTGCAGTTTCTTGTATTTGTTTTTCCTATAATTTTCCCTACTAATCTTTATGTCAAATCTTTTTTTTCTTTTTGTTTTCTTGCAGATAGAACAGAGTAATCTTGGGTAAAATCAACTATTCATATTACAAGAGGACAAAGAAAATAACCAACTCTCTGTTCTCTGTCTCTGTTCCTGCAGCAGGTGAAATTGCCATAGTTTCTCATTTGCCTCTTAATTCCTTATTTCTGCACCATTAACATAAACATCATGCTCATCTGGTTGGTTCTTTGATATTCCAGCAATGGAGAAAAAGGTAGACGCAAGCTCTCCTGTTGGGGTTCTTGAAGACTACTTCAGAAGTGAAGAAACAGAGAGTTGTTCTTCTAAAGAACCCACATTGGACTTGGAAGCTCAAAGAAGTTCAAAACCCAGTTCCCGTTGGCATGGATTTGTTCAATTACTGAGAAGTAGATCGAAGAAACCTTTGGCTACATTGCATCCTCTTAGTGTCTTAAAGTTGTCATTGAGAAAGAGTTCTAGCATGAGGGAGATGGCACCAAATTTCTTTGCAAATTCTGATTCTTACAATTTGAAGTCCCCTAGAATAAATTTCACTCTCTCTGAGCTCCAAGCTGCAACCAATAATTTCAGTCAAGGTTTGCATACCTAAACTCTATTCTGGTCCTACTTTTTCTCTGTTAAGTGTGTAAAGATGCTAATTTTGACCAATACGTTTGCCGATGTGCTAGGATTATGGGGATTATAAGTAGTCGAACCAAAAAAATAAAATTAAATAAAGATGTTTAATTTGCTATTGGACTATTAGCTTAGTGAATGAGTGTCTGCTTCGTACATATGGAAGTTAGGAGTTCAAATACTTACCCATTACCTCTGAAAATTATTTTGTACTAAAAGAAATCTTCAATGTGGAATGGACTTGACTTTGCATTGTGTAGAAAATCTGATTGGAAAGGGAGGTTATGCTGAAATTTACAAAGGTTGTTTGCACAATGGGAAACTAGTGGCTATTAAGAAGCTAACAAGAGGAACACTGGATGAGATGATAGGAGATTTCCTATCTGAGCTCGGGACTATGGCCCATGTGAACCATCCTAATACAGCTAAGTTAATTGGATATGGGATTGAAGGAGGAATGCACCTTGTTCTTGAATTGTCTCAATATGGGAGCTTAGCTTCTCTGCTTTATGGTTAGTTTGGTTCATATTTTCCAGGTTCTGTATCTTGAAACCATTCCTATGGGATGCATCACTCTTTCCATTTTTTGATAGATAAATGCACATTTTTGTAGGCTCAAAAGAGACATTGACATGGGACATCAGATATAAGATTGCACTCGGAACAGCTGAGGGTTTACTCTACCTTCATGAGGGTTGCCAGAAAAGAATAATACATAGAGATATCAAGGCTGCTAACATTCTGCTTACAGAAGACTTTGTTCCTCAGGTATCCCTCAGAACTGTCAAGCATTATAGTTGATTGATTCTTTTTGTTCCCCTCGTTCTATTTAGTGGAAGTGATTTGAAGAGAATTTAAACGCCAAGTTCACAGATTTACAGTATCACCGTCTGAATCATACCTTTTATAATGTCAATTTCCTGTAATAGATAATTGATGGTTTATGCACTTCAAATATTTACTTCAGATTTGTGATTTTGGGCTTGCAAAGTGGCTACCGGAGCACTGGACTCACCACATTGTATCCAAATTCGAGGGCACCTTTGGGTGAGTAAAGCTGTGACTTGTAATTCAACATTCTCAGCCTTTTTTTCCCTCCCCGTATTGAAGATTTCAATTAACTAAAGTTATGGGTTAATTTCTCACTGTCCCAGCTATCTTGCACCCGAGTACTTAATGCATGGAATTGTAGATGAAAAAACTGATGTTTTCGCATTTGGTGTACTGCTGTTGGAATTAGTTACTGGACGACGTGCGCTAGATTACTCACAGCAAAGCCTTGTCCTGTGGGTATGATTACCTTAAGAACTCAAAATGAATTCTTGTATCCATTACATCGTTAGAGGATAATTATAAATTTGATTCTCCTCCATTTCAGGCAAAACCCTTGCTGAAGAAGAATGAGATTAGAGAGCTAGTTGATCCTGCTCTTGCCGATAACTATGATGCTCAAGACATGAATTTAATGCTCTTGGCTGCTTCTCTATGCATACAGCAGTCTTCGCTACGGAGGCCTCCAATGGCTCAGGTATGCACCATTTCATGAAAAGAACTGAAATCCTGTACTAGTGTTATAGAGTCCTCAAACAATAAATTGAAACTAGTAATTTGTACATGAATGGCAGGTTGTGCAGATTCTGAATGGTAACCTCAGCTGCTTGAAATGCATGAAGAAATCCAGAGTCTCGTTCTTTCGAAAAGCTTTCCGTGAGGAACTCTTAAAAGGAGAAGAGTATAAATCGCCCAAGAATTAGATGATTAACAGGTTGAATTTGCATTTTAACAGCAATGATGAGCAAATTATCTTGGGCATTTATTTAAACCAAGAAAACAGGTTGCTCCGTTGAAGTTGGCAAACCAATTGTAAGAGGGGAGACGAAAGAACGACAATGCGTTTCAACTTGTGTATGTACATTAAAAAAAAAAAATTGTGAGGAAAGGGAACGAAAAGTAAAGAAAATCAAGGAGGAAAAATGTGAGGGACAGGAATCATGGGATTGGATTCCGACTCTATGTCATCTACAATACAGCATAGAATCCTACGAACTAAGCCTTGAGACTGATAGATACTTGTCAGCTTACACTTGTACATGGAAGAATCCCAAGGGAACAATGCTAGAAAAGCAAAGATAAGGTAGTTTTGCTTTACAATAACTTGCATGCTTATGCTCCTAAACAAGAGACAGCTGAAGCTTTAAACTATAGCATCATATGGTTGTAGATTCCAGGTTCTTTTTCAGGATCTGGGAAAGTGTGCTTTCCCCACACAAAAGGGGCAAGAGGCTGTTTATTGTCAAAAATTAATATTACAATGAAATTTGACTTAAAATTATTATAGTATTAATGTATGTATAAAATGAACTACACAGTATTAGATAAATTCGATGAATTCGTACTTCACTCGTATTTAATTTGGCGTGAATGCTTTTTTCAAAGGAGGACTTGATTTCTTTGGTTTGTAATTTAGAAATAAGTAGAGAGCAAAGTGCTAACGATGTAAATGTACAAATAATAAAATTTGATAGTTTTCCACGGACAACAATCAACGCGCGTGGGCTACAATAAAGAAAGTGAGTGCCGTCAACAAAAATGACCCAGTTTGTCAGTCACGCAACCTCGTGCCCAACGGCGTAATCCGCCGAATCAAGAAAAAGCTAAACCGCCGACTCTCAACCTTCCGATAGTAATTTAATAATTGTCTTTAAGAATTCATTAATTTCAAAAATAATAATAATAACAATAATAAGGCACACTAATAGTGAATATGAAATAGAAGATGCATACATTATTCTAAACCTAAGTCACTAAGTTAGTTGAAATGCTTATCGAATAATTGTGCATATTCAAGTGCATTTGACGTGCTCAACCTTGGAGTTCAAGTCAAGCTTTTGAGTGTCACAAGACATTGGTGTCATGCCCTGGTCATAAGTCAATCTTGCTAAAGATAATCAATGGGAAGACAGTTGTTTTTATTGGGTGGCCTTGATTTTATGTGCACAACTTGGAAAATTACTATTCTTTCTTGGACTAGTGGCAACGGCTCGCAAGTTCTATGTTAATCTTACTGTAAGAAGTTCAAAACACACAAAAAACAATTAGGTGAAAAACAATGCCCCTTATGAATATGGATAATCAAGCTTTGAACCCAAAAAATAAGTATGCACCAATTAGGATGCCCCCCCCCCCCCCCAATTCAATAATCCATTCACATCACTTAATTGACATGATTATATGGGAATTTTTACGATTACAATGTTGTTCACCGAACCAAAAAACAACACACCTATAGAAACTTATCATGATTCTGGTGCTTTTGGTCCTCCGTAACAAGTTATCATAAGAGGAGACGAGTTAATTAAGAATTCATATCTGCGTTTTAGATACCAGTCACTTATAAAAGCTCGAAACTCGTGATATTGAATCAGCCCAGCTAAGGCCCATATCCAATAGCCCAAGTATATTCCGGATAGCAATTAATAAGAAAAATTAGCGTTTCTTAATCCACGATATCACCAATAAATGAAACTTAAAACTCTCTCTCGCTCTCTCTGTGTCATGATTAAATCAAAAATCATTATCTCTGACACATACAAACAACTCAAACTCAAAACTCTCTTTAGCTTCGGCGTCGCGATAAGAGAAATTCCACCCCCCCCCAACATTTTCCTTAATCTCCACCATTTAAAAAAAAATAAAGATAATTAAGAGTTATCAAAATCAACAATCACCTCTAAATACAAAAATTAGTAACAGCAACAAACAGGCACAGCTAAAGCGATGGAAAGCGAGACGAAAAGAAAAGAAGCAAGTAAAGAGAAACGACACACACATGTAGATATATAGAAGAAGGAAAAGAAGAAGAAGAAACGCTAGGAAGCGAAACAGAAGCCTTTTAGTAGCCTCTTCTAGTCAAATGCACCAAGCAAACGACAACTGATAAGCCTTTTTTTTGTGTGTGTGTTTGTTTTTTCTGGGCTCGATAGCGATCTGAGACTCGGATGATATATCCGATCGTCGGTGGCGATCGGCGATGCTCGTCGGTGGCGGTGGAGGATGACGGCGGTGGTGGTGGGGGCGGACGAATAGTAGTAGAGGTGTGGTTTGGTAAGTCGGTGGCGGTGGAAGATGATGAAGAAAGGGAAGAGCAAAAATAACGGCTTGTTGCCTAATTCCTTGAGGATCATCTCGTCTTGCCTCAAAACCGTTTCTACTAATGCTACCACCGTCGTTTCCACGGTTCGCTCTGCTGGCGCGTCCGTTGCTACGTCAATTTCTACTTCTACCGAGGATCACAAAGATCAGGTTCTTTTCTTTAACAAAATTTTACCTCAATATATTAAGTTCAGTTCTGCTACATGTTAATTATCCTAACTAATTTTTTACTTAATTGATGCGTCAATTTTTTAAATTCAAATATATCTAGATAAAGATTCTTAGTATATGACTATAAACTGTACAATTTAATTATTGCTCATTGGCTTATCTGCTGAGCCTCTTTGCAACTGCTCACCTCAATGACATCTCATCTCAATTTGGTAGCCTACCTCTATAATTTCTCCTTGTGTGAATTTGTTGCTGATACTGAGTTGGTTTTTTGCCATTTCTTTTACTGTCATTATTTATTTGATCTTTTAGTTTCTATTTCTTGATTATATTGACTGTTCTGTGCAAGTGAATACACTGGTCCATGTTAGGTTAGCCAAACCACTCTAAATAAACCCCATTCGAGGCTGTTTTTCTCAATGTGCCACCTTCATTTCACAACTTCCGAACATGCTAGCTTCACTTAAATTGGCCATTTCTTGTGTTCTGAAGGTCTATACTGGGCAATCCAGCATTAGCTAAACATACCAGCTGGTTAATGCGGTACAGAATGACATTGGTTTATTGTTTGCCCATTACTTAAAGAGATAATTAAATATAAACATTTTATTCTTGCTATTGATCTTGAAGCACTGTTCTTTCCAGAAGTGTTCCAGTTTACAGGAACTTTTTTATTACAGTGAACATTATGTGACTTGAGCATGGTATTGAGTTAGTTTGGGATAGGAGTGAAGGAATGGCAGTTGTTAAGCTTTTAATCATACACTGTAAAAGGGGTAAAACTTGTTTGTATGGAATTATTTATTGGTTTACATTTAGTTTGGATGATCTTATTTCGATTTTTATACTATTTTGTTTTATTTTCTTTATAGTTTCTAGTTCTAGATGATGTTTTCATGATGTTATCTTGATGCACAATCCCATCACTTACCATAACGACCTAATAGCATTCGTATCAGACTTCTTGTTTCTGCACCATTGAGGGTTGACTTCCTGATTATAAACCATTTTTACCTAGGACTTATCATCAATTTTGTTGGTAAGCAGGTAACCTGGGCTGGCTTTGACTGGTTGGAGCTTGGTCCATCTGTCTTCAAGCATGTTCTCTTACTTGGTTATCAGAATGGCTTTCAAGTCCTCGACGTGGAAGATGCTTCTAATTTTAATGAACTGGTTTCAAAGCGGGGTGGTCCAGTTTCATTCTTACAGATGCAGCCGTTCCCTGCAAAGTCTGATGGCCATGAAGGATTCAGATCATCACATCCTTTACTTTTGGTTGTTGCAGGGGATGATTCAAAAAAATTAAACATGGGTCAAACTCATGGTCAACAAGGTTGGCTAGGAAAAGAGAGTGGTATCGAGTCTCAGTCAGGAAACTATATCAGTTCTCCGACTTCTGTTCAGTTTTACTCCCTGCGGTCTCACTGTTATGTGCATGTTCTGAGATTTCGCTCAGCTGTGCGTATGGTTCGCTGTAGTCCTCGGATTGTAGCTGTGGGCCTTGCAACTCAAGTAAGTGAGTTTTGTTTGAGACCTTTCTCTTAAGATTGATAAACTTTAAAATTTTGATCTACAATATGGTTAGATGTTTAGGTCTTTTGCCAACCTATAGGCAATCACTCTAACCATGCATATGCCAATTGGCATTAACTTCCATTGAATTAAGACTTGTTAAATTAAACTGATTGTCGTAAAATGTTTACATTTTTCATCACTTCTGTTCTTTTCACTTATTGTGGAAGTTCTACTTTTTATTCAAATGATTTTAGCTAGTATATTGCATTGATTTTATGGAATTGTTACTGTACTTAGGATGCACTTCACCTGTAATTTTCTCATTTTGTCAATGCAATTATGTGTTGTGATATATATCTGATGAAATTTTTAAGTTTATTAACTGGAATTTTGGGTTTTGTGCCCTCAGAGTTTTATCAAACTGAGTTACTCATATTGTTGATTTTGGTGGCAGATATATTGTATTGATGCTCTCACTCTTGAGAGTAAATTCAGCGTTCTTACATATCCTGTTCCCCAGTTTTCTGGACAAGGAACAGTAGGAATCAATGTAGGTTATGGTCCAATGGCTGTTGGTCCAAGGTGGTTAGCTTATGCGTCAAACAATCCAATGGTTTCAAACACTACCCGCTTAAGTCCGAAAAATCTTACTCCATCTCCAGGTGTCAGTCCTTCAACATCACCAGGTGGCAGTAGTTTGGTGGCTCGCTATGCAATGGAATCTAGTAAACAGCTGGCTGCTGGAGTAATCAACCTGGGGGACATGGGATACAAAACATTGTCTAAATATTGTCACGAGCTGCTTCCTGATGGGTCTAGTTCTCCAGTGTCGTCAAGTGCTGGCTGGAAAGTTGGTAGGCTTGCAGGATCGGATACGGATAATGCTGGGTTGGTAAGTATTCTATGGAATCCAGATAACACGAGCATATAAAATTGTAAATCATCATTTCCAAAGCGATGTAGATTTAAATATGTTCTGTTACTTGAGCATTTAAGAATGATTTCAGTAATTATTCAAAATTCTGGCAGGCGTCATTGTTTGGCGAGGTTTATGCCACTAATGGTTGCAGTCCATTGCTATCAAAATTGCTGTCATAAATGCATATTGTGGATTTTTTTTTTTTTTTCTAATCACCTTCCAAAAGTTCATTACCACAAAGCCCTACACAGGTAAATGAGCAGGTGGGACTGGGGCAGGTCTTGGCTGTATTTGTCACCTATTACATGAGAAGCTAGCAAGTACTGGAAATTAGATTCTCTTCATTTTTTTTTTTAATTTTATTTACCATGAACATGACAGCAATAGTGTTTGAAGCCCAAACCAATGTCATAGGCTGACCTGTTATGTTTTCTATCCTCATCTAAAAAAATCAGCGTTTCATTTAGCCCATGCAAGAAAAAACCTTGAGAGTCAAAAAGGAATCACATATGATGTTGGATGATGTAAGAAGTTGATATATATGTATTGATTCTTTTACAAACAGATAGAGCAGATTTTTTTTTTGGCCATGTATTAGTTTTGAATGTATCTTTTTCCCTTGTTGGAATGGCTCATACAGGTTGTTATCAAGGACTTTGTTTCCCGAGCTATTATATCACAATTTAAAGCTCATACCAGCCCAATATCTGCACTAGGTTTTGACCCTAGTGGGACTTTGCTGGTTACTGCTTCAATTTATGGGAATAACATAAATATCTTTCGAATTATTCCAACCTGGTCGCGGAGTGGATCAGTTGAGAACTATGACTGGAGCTCTTCTCATGTGCATCTTTACAAGCTACACCGTGGAATAACATCAGCAGTAAGTATATCTTTGCTATTTATTAATTTCCCTGTGTTTTCTTTTTTATGTATATTCATGCATATGCATTTTGTACACATGTGCCTTTAGATGATCCAAGATATATGTTTTAGTCACTATAGTCAGTGGATTGCAATTGTTTCATCCAAGGGGACCTGCCACGTCTTCATTTTATCTCCTTTTGGCGGTGATTCTGGGTTTCAATCCCTTAACTCTATGGGTGAAGAGCCCTCCCTGTATCCAGTTTTGTCTCTACCTTGGTGGTCCACTTCATCTTGCATGACCAATCAGCATTCTTCTCCACCCCCACCGTCTGTCTCACTTTCTGTAGTGAGCAGAATAAAATACAGTAGTTTTGGGTGGCTTAATACAGTTGGCAGTGCCAGTGGCTCGACAGCAGGGAAGGTTTTTGTACCATCTGGGGCAGTTGCTGCTGTTTTCCATAATTCTATATCTCGTGATGTTCAGCATGTTAACTCAAGGGCCAATTCGTTGGAGTATTTGTTAGTCTACACGCCATCAGGTCATGTGGTTCAACATGAGCTTCTTCCATCAATTGGGCCTGAACCAGGTGAAAGTGGTTCAAGTTCATTCATACATATACAAGAGGATGACTTGAAGGTGAAAGTTGTACCTGTTCAATGGTGGGATGTATGTAGAAGGTCAGATTGGTCAGAAAGAGAGGAATGCATTTTTGGGATTACTAGTGATCAAGATGCTGTTGAAATATGTCAAAAAACACAAGGTTCTGAGGATAATCTTAGGTTGAATTTTCTGGAGATCAATGATGATGTAGGTGAGAAGAAATCAGTGAAAACATTTTCTGTAAAACATCAGGAGAGATCCCATTGGTACATTTCTAATGCAGAGGTGCATGTAAATTCTTTGATATTGCCGATATGGCAAAAATCTAAGGTATATCTTTAACTGAAGAAATGCTGCTCTATGTAATGGTGCTGTATCTAGTTTATAATTTGTTTTCTTTATTGTCTTAGATTTGCTTCTATCTTATGGATTCTCCTAGAGTGCATTGTGATGGTAGTGGGGAGTTCGAGATTGAAAAGGTTCCAGTCCATGAAGTTGAATTAAAGAGAAAAGAATTATTGCCAGTTTTTGATCATTTTCATAGCATCAGATCAGGGTGGAATGGCAGGTAAAGACCATTTTTTATCTGTAGCACTTCGTTTTGTCTATGAATTTAGGAAGTTAAGTAGCTCTTGTCACACATCTTGATGTCAATAACTTGCCAAAATTTTATCAGCTGAGGTTGATCAGAAATTCTGTAGTTTTAATGATGGATGAGGCTGGTGTGTCGGTTGAATTAGGGTGGACATTTTTGTACATATCATATTGTAGTTATCCTGGCCCACGGCAGCTTGTGGGAAGTTCTTATAAAACTTAAGTAAAGAGGTTTGCTTTTCCAAATTATTAGCTTCCTGGCAGTTTTCCAAGATATTTCTTTCCTCTTGAACCTTGCTTTAATTTGTGTTAAGATTAAAAATTTCACATTGGAAAAACACATAAAATATAAAGGTTACATAATAGTTTGGGCTTAACTACTTAATTGGTTATTTCTAACCTTCTAGTAATGGTTGACCTAAACTCATTTTAACTCAATCATTTTTATACTTAACCTCTACCTAATTTTTATTGCCTCTATCTTTTCAATTCATTTTTTTAATATGGTATTAGAGCAAGTCTGACCCGATTTAATTTCGGTCTATTGTCTAATTTCCGTATGGGTCTATAGTACCAGCGGCTGGGTCTGGTGTTGCGGCTGCATTCAATTTAATTTCGATTTGAGAGGGAGGAATCTCAATTTTAAGTGGTCAACTAAGTTGTTGTCACGTAAAGAGTGTTAAGGATAAAAATCTTACATTGAAAAAACGCAAAATATAAAGATGTATAATGGTTTTGGCTTAGCTCCAGAATTGGTTCTAATCTTTTAGTAATAGTTGACTTAAATTCATTTTAACTCAATCATTTTTAAACTTAACCTCCACCCAATTTTTATCACCTCTACCATTTCAACTCAATTTCTTAATAATTTGGATGATGCACTAATAAATAAATTTTGGTGGAATTTAGTATATTTCCTCTTTGTATAACAGAATGAGATTATTTTATTTGCACTTTAATGATGATGTTCTTTGGGTGCATGTTCATTCACTGTTTCTTTAGAGGTATTGTTAAAGGCCTAGGTCCTCTTTCTTTGTCTTCTAGTGCTTTGTGCTTACTTTTTTTACTTCTCAACTGCTTGCTTTATTCTTTCATTCAGAGGCCTTGCTGTAGCAAGATACAACCATTCATCATCATCAGAGCCTCTCCAAGTTGAAGGCAAGATCACGCAGGAGACTGTTATTTGTCATTCAAAACCAGCATCACTTAGCTCAACTGAAAGTTCAGAATGTGGTAAGACATTAGATGTACAAGTCATTTCCTTCCATTTGTTTGAAATCAATTACCTCGTCATTTAATATTTATAATATGCTGAGTTTAGTTGAAAGAATCTCTCCATCTGCGCACCTTTCACATTTGCGGTGTTTTGACAAACATATTTTTTGCATGGAAGACATTTAATCAAAATACCACTTTCTCACCATTCTTTAGTTATTTTAAATTGGAGTCTGCTACTTAATAGTTCTGTATATGGATTTTTCTTCTTTTGGTTTTGGTATTTGTGAAACTCTGTAACTTTGAATAATTTTCCATCAGGTTCATCAAGAAGAATCGAGCATCTGCTAGATTTGGATAAAATAAGTTGCGACAAATCTTATGCCTCTACTTTTCAGAATCTCAGTGACTGCTACCAGGAAAGAAGAGGTACTATTGTTGAACCTGGTTCTCTGAATAAGAATTTCCTAACCATTGTAACTATTCCACCTGAGTGTCCAAAAAATGTACACGCTTATGAAAATGGTTTACCCTTATCAGCAAATTACTTGCCTCCTGCAGGAAAATTTTTTGCTGGAGAAGCTCCAAACTTGAGCACCAATGGTAATGGTGATTGTTCTTTGTTAATTGCTAACAATTATGATTCACATATAAATATCCTCGTGGGAAAGCCCATTCTTCCAACAGCAGAGAATCCTTCAGATTTTAGGCTGTCTATTGAGGAGGACCACTGTAAGCCATTGGATCATGATGGATGCCACAGGCCAATTGAGGTTGTAACTGATGATGTCGACAGGAGCAGTAGCCCCTGTGAGAAAGAAAAGCCCGAAGAGTTCGGGGAGAGTGATGAATTTCTTGGTGGCATGTTTGCATTTTCTGAAGAAGGTAGAAACCCCTGCAATGGTTCGCTACAGATAAAATGATGTTTTTCAGTACATTGATCTTGAAGTTCTTGTCTTTCTGTCTTTTTTTAATGTCATTCAAGCATGCATAATTTTCTTTTGGTAGGCTGATCTTCTTCAATTTGGCTGTGCTCGGTGAAAACTAGCAGATTGGTGTGATTCGTGAGTCACCATGATCAAAATGTTGTCGAAAGTTGATTGGAGACATTAGCTTTTGACAATGAAAGTGCGGTGGTGGTGTGAATAAGAGGGGTGGCAAATCAAACTATGGTGTTGCCAGTGTATGTAATAGCTGTTCTCTGGTGTACATGCTGTAAATGAAAATTGTTAAATTCGTGGAGAGTGCTACTTGTGGGACTCAGGTGAAGTATAAACCTAGGACTAGATGCGGGTTTGCGTGCTGTCCAACGCCTATTGTACATATAACTAGGCGTGGGCAAGTCCTCTTCAATATGTATAACTGTATACTTTTTTTTTTTTTCTTTCTTTCTTTCTTTTACTTTCTACTAAAAACAAAAGAAACGGAAAAACAAGGAATTAGAAGGAAACGGCAAATTAATGATGCTTTTTTTTTAATCAGAAATTAATGATTTGCCTGCGAATGTATCTGCTTTCCCCTTTTACCTGCTGTAAGCTGCAGGGTACATCAGGCTGACGAAACTGTTAGGAATATAGACTTGATGCATGTCCTTTTCAGTGTGCGATTCCCCGGTTTGTCAGTTTGGTGATATGGGACACGCGTATTGTAACTGTTTTTTTTTTTTTTGGCATGATACTTGTAGATGGTGGTCGGCGGGATCTCTGCTGCTTTTAAAAAAAAAAAAAACAGAAAGGATATGGAATTGCTATAAAATAGTCACAAATTTGCGCAATATTGTACTAGTTTTATAAATTATGAAGAAGTTTTTATTTTTCATGTTATATTATAATATATATGAATATAAATCAATTTTAATTTTTTAATTTAGATAATAGAGTTTTTAAGTATTTTTATTTATTTGTTTCTTTCTTTTTAGTGTATTTTTTCTTTTCTATTTTTTAGTTAAACTTTTTAATTAAATAATATGATGTGGTTATATTATATAAGTTAAATTATTTACTTAATAAATGATTAATATTTGTTATAATTAATTTTGAAATTATGATTAACTATGTATATTGATTATTTTATTCTCAACCAATAATTTTGGATGGAAAATTATGAACTCCACTTGTTAAGATATATTTTTCTTTATATAATATTTATTAGAGGATAAAATAGTTACGCAACTCTTAATCACATGGTAAATTTATGATGGTTTTTATAGTGCATCCAATGCATATTATTTATAATGTTTTATTATATAATTTAATAAATACTTAAAATGAAAAATATATAAAATTTTGATATTACATGTAAATTATTTATTCTATTATATAATTCGATAGAATTATACATTAAAACAAAAAATATATATAATATTTTTTATATAATTATATATAAAGATACTATAAGTCAAGTGTACTGAAGATACCCTCGAAGTGACCGTAAACTTGTTTCCTCAACTTTTTGAATTTGTCACCAACCACATCGTAGACCTAAATTTAGACCTATTCGGACTCAGCAACCACTGTTCCACAGCCACAGGAAAGAGTACACCAGCAGGCGTCGGTAGGAAAAGCCCAGTATAAGCCAAACCCGAGCCCAAGACAAGGAATGAAATGATTCTCGAGCTCCGGCTAAAGTCTCATTCTTTTAAAACCAATTGACTCACACAAAAGCAAGAGCTCACTAACGGGCCCTAGTGATGGCCTAGTGGCTATCTTTCATTACAAGGGCGTGTTTCGTATCGTTTTTATTTTTAAATTTTTTTGTTTATTGTCAATATTAAAATAAAATATATTTAGTCGAAAGTATTTTATTTTTTAACATTTTTAAAATTCATTTAATAAATACAAAATTAATTTTAAAAAACCAAAATAATAATTTATGAAATTTTATTTCATTTTTTTTATAAAAATTATTACTACTATTACAGATATTGTTGTTTGTTATCACCATTATGGTTTATTCTTGCCATCATTATCATTACTTTCACTGCTGCCACTATTAATTTATTGCCATCAATTTCTTCACAAACAATATTAACATTAACATGATTATCCTTTTTTTATATAATTACTTAGTATCACTATTATTTCATCACCATAGTAACTATTCTCTCCGTTCCAAATTATATGTCATATTAGAGAAAAAATTTTATTCAATAATAGTTAACATTTTACAATTATCAATGAACATTAATTCATTTTTTTCAACTCTATAATTTTTCTCTTTCATAGTAATTATATTTTGTAGTGCATAATAATTTATACAAATAATTAATTGCAGGTAACACAGTGTTTTTTATATACAATCGTTAATATATGTGTAAAAATTTTAAACATCTATTAAGAAACAGATGAAATATCATCTCATTTATGGTGTCCTCACCACTAACTTCATCATCGCCATAATTGTCATTTCATAACCATTGTCGTCATTGCATAACCATTATTATTATTGTCACTGTAATTATTATCATCAGTATTATAATTAATATTTGATATTATCATTTTTTATTATCTTATTGTTATTATCATCACAATCATCATTCTTTTTATAATTATTAATGTCGTTATTATCACTAGTTCCATTATTACTAGGATTATATAATATTGTCATTATCACTTACTTATTACTACTATCCATCGTTGTGATTATTACCATCACTATTATATCATTATCTCTATTATCGTTACTACTTTTATTATTATCATCATCATTGTTAGCATTACATAGTATTGATATTGTCATCATTAATCACTTACCATTATTAGTATATTATTATCATTATTGTTGTTTTTATTTACTATCACCTTAATGGTATAATTATAATAATAGATTTAATTATTTAATTAAAAAAGATAGCTTGTAAATAATAATTAAAAATTATTATATGATTTTATAAAAAAATTATTATAAAGTAAATAACATAATGTAATAAATTTATGAAACTTATAATTATGTGCATAGTTAATTATAGTAAAAAAATGTAATTTATTGATTATATCTTTAATTTTACTTGACATAATTTTAATAAAAATTTATTAATTTTGAATGAAATAATTCATGATAATCAATCAAATAAATAATATTAAGTATCTCATACTTAAAAATAAAATTAATGGATAATTACAAACTATATATAGATATGTGAGGTAATTATAATAAAAAATTTATGTATGAATTCATATCTCTAATTTTTTGTGACACAATTTTAAAAAAAAAATTGTTAAAATGAATAAATTAATTACTGACAATCTATCACATTGCCCTTTACCCTTATATAGTTAGATTTTTGAACAATTAATAAAATTAATTTGAATCTTAAATTGCTATTTATAATTTTTGTCTTTTAGATTTTTCTCATTTTTATTTTTAATTTTTAATTTTTTATTTATAAATAGTTTAAAATTTGTGCTCTTTACATTTTTCTAATTTATTGTTTAAAATATATTGACTTATTATTTAGAATTTTTATTTTTTAGGTTCTTGTAATCTTCTATTTAGAAGTAGTTTAGAATATTCACTTTTTAGGTTTTTATAATTTTTTGTTCATAATTTTTTTATATGACATTAGCTTTCTATTTATAATTTTTTTTACTTTTTATATTTTAAAATTTAAATTTATGAATTATTTTATTATTGTGTTGAGTTTTCTAATTGTCTATTTAAAAATATTTTTAATATGATAGTTTTTTATAACATAATGTAAAATAATGACATGGTTGCATAACATACAATTATTTTACAAATGAAGAACAAGAGTTAAAAACTAACTTTGAGATTAAATTAATAATATATACTAATCACAAACCCGTGCATTGCATGATATGATTATAATAATAAAATTTAAATAAATTTAATATTTTTTAATAAATAAATAAATAAATTATTTAAATATTAAATTTTAATTATTATTTTATAAAAAATTTGTTGTTAAGTAAATAATAAATAAATTTCTCAAACTTATAATTATATAGAAAATTGATTATAACATAAAAAATTATCTATTGATTTATATTTTCAGTTTCATGTGATGCAATTTTAAGAGAAATTTTATTAAATTTTAAAAAATAATATTAAGTATTTCACAATTAAAAATAAAAATAAGAGATAATTACAAACTATATATATATATATGTGAAATAATCATAATAAAAAATTATCTATTTATTTATACTTTCAATTTTGTGTGCACAATTTTAAGATAAAAATATATTAAAGTAGAAAAAAATAATCCCTGACAATTATTACTTTATCGTTTGCTCTTATATATTTCAAATTTTAAATAATCAATGAAATTAAATATTGACTTAGAAATCTTTTTTGATATGGTAGTTTTCTATAATATGATATGACATAATGATACGTTTTTATTTTGCAAATGTCAAACAACGGTTTAAAATTAACTCTAAGACTAAAATAAATAATATATGATGATGATGATTGATATTAATATCGATTGATTGATTTTATTATATTATTGTCAATATATTACTATCACTACAATCACGATCGCCATAATATTATTGTTGTCAATTCTTCTTACACACTGAAAAAACTTTGAAAAATAATTATTTTTACGAAATGAATATAAAAATCTAAAAATGAGTATTTTATTTTAAAATAAATTAAAAAACATAATATGAACAAAAAAATTCATAATTTTTTATTAATAATTATAAATTATTTATCAATCTCAATTTTATTTAAAAATAAAAATTACTTTTCATAAAATATTATGATTTAATCAAGACAAAATTAAAATTTCATTTATATAAAAACTATAAAGCCAAAACTGCTTCAAAACAGTTACAATATGTTTGGAAAATCATGCAGAAAGGAAAGAAAATAAAGAGAGAAAATAATTTTATTTTCAATTCTCGTGTTTGGATAAATAAGAGGGAAAGGGAAAATAATATTATTTCCTTCATCGTGTTTGGATAAAAGAGAGGGAAAGAAAAATAATTTTATTGTCTCTTGTTTGAAAAGTAAAATATGAAAAGAAATGAAAATATTATTTTATATATTTTATATTTTACCTTGTATTCAAAAAAATAATTGGATATATAATTGCATTGTATAATAATAAAAAATAATTATTTTATATTTTAATTAATTTTATATGAAATAACAGTTTATATAATGAAAAATATAATTTTAATATTAAAAAAAATATAACATTAGTTTTTTATATTTTAAATGGTAAAAAACATATTTATACATTCAATTATATTTTTTAAAATATTGAACATTAATTTTTAAATTAAACGTTAAATATTAACGTCTATCAAACATTATTTTTTAATATTTTAATATTCAATCACTTAATATCAATCAATAAATGTGAAATTAAAAAAACACTAAGTAAACAGTCATAAAATTTTGATAGAATTAATTTCAATTAAAAATTTTAGGTAAAATTATTTTATAAATTTCATAACTTAAATTCACTATTTGTTTATTTTAAATCTTAAAAAATAAAATAACTTCACTTTAATGTTGATTTTATGTTTACGAGAAGAATTATAATTTTATGAAAATTCCCTCAATTTTTCATATTTTCTCTTCATTTTAGAGATAAAATAAAGGAGAAAAAAAAACTTTATTTTTTGCTTCTTATTTTCTTTCATTTTTCAAATAGGATAAAATTATTTTTTCTCTTTATTTTGCACACTTATTTTACTTTTTTCCTTATTTTCCTCTCTATCAAACACTATATTAAATTCAATTTGGTGGGTTATTCTGTAATTTTTTGGCTAAATTTGACTATTTTCTTTCTTCATCTTGGCGGTGGCATATGGGTAAAAGTGTTGTGTGCGCCCGGCGTGTTTTGTTTTCCAATACCATCCTGTTTCATCACAAAAAGTGCCGTACATTGTTAGATGGTGCCTTGGGCCAATTTTCATGAGGGACAATTCAATCTCATAGGGCCTTGTTATAATTAAGCCCGAAACTTATCATCGTCAATTTTCTTCATAGGGATAGTTTTTAAACTTACCCGAGGGCTTCAAAGGGTAAATAGGTTTTTTATAATTAAAAAACTCTCATATCCTGTTTGAAAAACTATTTTTATAGGGAGAGTAAAGTTTTTAAAAAATTTTAAAAAATCTCATTTTCTCAACCCATCAATTAAAAAGTTAAGAAAAGTTGATTTTTTATTTTATTTTATTTTAAATATTTTGATTTTTTTATCTTTATATTATTTTAACTATTTAATCAATTTTTTAAAACTTCATAGTAGATATTTTAATAATTTTAACATAAAATTTTTATTAAATTTTATATTCTAATAAAATAAAATAAAATTATTAATTTTATTTTATTAAATCTTATCTCTCTATATTTTAAAAAATTTTACTTTCCCCTACTATCTTGTTTTCCAAACACTGTTAATTGGACTAATTCTATGTTAAAAAAACAAAACTTAATTGTACTAATTCACTTTTTTTTTTTTTAAGGATTAGTGAAATTTTAGTTTTATCCCTAAAAATAATAGAAGTCAAAAACGAGAGCATGGGAGAAGAGAATCACTAGAAAATCCAGTTTGGGCAAAGTTATCAGTGGGTTTCCTTAACATCGCAAATCTTTCTCAAATCAAAAACTCAGCCTCCTCCTCTTCCTTTTCCTCCGATACACTCACTTTTTCGTCAATTGATCAGTTATTACATAAAAGTATCAATAATAACATCTCAATACCAGTCACACACACCTACCGCATGGACATTATCAGTCAGTTGCAGAGGCAAACTGCTGATTTCACCGCTTCTCTATATCGAGAGGTCAGTTCATATATATATATATATATATATATATTGTAATTTCTTAAATATGGTCTGATTTGTTCGTTTGTGTCTTTGTTTGTTATAATGGAACGTGAAAATCTTTTGTTTATCGATTAAGATTGATGCAAAGATAGGATTGTTATATATGATAGGATAGGATATGGGGGAATTAATACAAAGGACTAATTAGTTCAGGCAACTATAGTTGGGGTTTGTGGTGATGGGTTTTGTTCGTGTTTGAAAAAGGGATATGTGGACGATCAGTTTACTCAGCTGCAGAAGCTGCAAGATGAGAGCAGTCCTGATTTTGTGATGGAGGTTGCTTCTCTCTTCTTTGAAGACTGTGAGAAGCTTGTTAACAATATGGCCAGAGCTCTGTGAGTCCCCCCCCCCCAATTGTTATATATTTTGTGATTGTTTTAGTTGATTTTGGTATCAATCAAACGTTTGATCTTGTTGTCTCTGTGTCACTGCTCGGTTTTGTGCTTGGAGAGGTGGAGTAAGAGGGTATTTTGTTTGTTAGAAAATTCCTTAATTGAGTTGTTTCTTGTATCTTAAGAGAACCACGGACCGTGGATTTTAAACAGGTGGATTCTCATGTTCATCAATTGAAGGGTGGTAGTTCCAGGTATTTGTTTATATCATCATATGTTGATTTAATTGTGATACTGATTCTTTCATTTGTGCTTTTAGAAGACTGCTTAGTTACCTGCTAATGTTTAGGGAATTAATAGATAACTGCTGGAACAATATTACAAGGATAATGTCTGATTATTTCATTTGTACCTTTAGTTGTAAGACTGATCAGTCACTCGCCACTGTTTAGGTAATAGATAACTGCTGGAAAAATATTAAAAAGACAATGCTTGTAACAGAAATGGTTCAGCTGTGATCATAACGTAATGGCTATTGCCTATTACTAGGCATTATTTATTTATTTATTTTGTGTGTGAGACTTTGAAAACATATGAAATGAATTTGCATAATAAGGGGTTTGCTAAAATTAACTCTTTAGGAGAAAGTGTGAACCCCAAATATACTAATCTTTACTTGATTTTTTTTGCTTTGTTAAAAATAAAAAATTTCACGTAGTAAGAGTTTTGAAGGATTTAGAATGAAGAAAGCTAAAAGAACATGGATATGGTGGCTTGAGAAGCGAAGGGATACTGGGGAAATAAAACGTAGTGCTGTCACCCCTAAAAAGGAAAAAAAACATTTATGTAAGGTCGTTTGTTGTACTGGTAATGGCCTGTTATGTAACAGCCATTTCCCATGCCAAAAGAATTTTCCTGTTCCATATAGGTAGTAATGGTAAGGCAGAGATGGATTGAAAATCCAAGAAAATGTTAACAGCCAATTTTTTTTTAAACTATGATGATATTATATACTTTTTTTTTTTGTTGGCTTGCTTGTTTTTATATTATTTTAATAAAAATGTGTTTTCTATGGTTAACAGCATGGGTGCTGCAAGAATTAAAAATGCGTGCATTGCCTTCAGAGCTTATTGTGAAACCCAAGACCGTGAAGGGTGAGCTTGGCTGAACACTGATGCTTGATGTTTCTTTCCTTTGTCCCCGCAATGAAATTTGAAATTCTAAGTTATCCAATTTGTGCTTAGGAATTATTTCAATCAGAAAACCTTTGTGATGTTTAGGCGTTCATTTTCACGTTAAAAAAAAGAAAAAATTAATTGCATTTATAGCTTATGCTTGGGACCATTGATCTCTATGCGATATGTTCATGAGTTCATGTTTACAAATAAATGTAGAGGTTCTAAATGTGGAGGGTTGTCAAATGGAAATAGTATACTGCCCTGGTCTTGAATGGAAGACTGACTTTTCATTTTCTTTAGTTTTGGTAATTAATGCAATTTGTCAAGGATTTAAATGAGCAAGCCTGTGATTCAGGATTGAGCTGTTTACTGGCCAAAATTGATTATAGAAGTAGAGCAAGGTCTCCGTGCTTTTTGTACCCATCCAACTTTGTGTTTCAAGGAATTCCTCCTGGGGATGTTGCTGGACCTTTAGATTTGCTTTTTGTTGAATATAATGATGTCTTCGCTGTGAAGAAATTTGATTGAGTTAAAAATGTTGATGCAGGTGTTTGAGATGCCTTCAACAAGTGAATCATGAGTATGCTCAATTGAAGATCAAGCTTCTAACTTTATTTAGGGTAAGTAAAGTAAACTATATGAAGGTTGGTTGGCAGACCTAAATTTAAGCGCCCAGGGAAGAATCCACATATATCTTCACTGTGGTCTACCTCTGGGAAAAATATTGTTTATTGTTAAATGTACCTTGAGAAACACAGAAACTTTATCTTTGTTTGTTTACTGCTAGATTTTAGAACCTCATTTGATTAAGCTTCTAGTCTGGCATAAAGAAGACTTTTTGAGATTTCTCTTTACAGTTGTCCAGTCCTTTGGGTGATAAAAGAAGGGTCCTTGAATTGCTACTGTAACAATCCCTGATTATGCACTAAAATTGTTGTTGCATTTTCCATTGTCAATCATGTTTTTCAATTTCCTTTATTTTTTTTTTCCTGTTTGGTTACTGCAGCTAGAGCAACAGATTGTCACAGCTGGTGGATCAATTCCTGTTGAGTAAGTAATTTTGATATTATCCCCTATCGATAGAGATGAAAGATTGAAAGATTGGCGTTACAGCTTTTTGTAATTTTTTGTAGTTACAGTTTAAAGGTTTGTGCTAGTTTGATGTCTCGAAAGCTTCTATGTCAGGGAGCAACAGTGCGAATAAACATTTCTATATCTGCTTCTGAAAAATGTATAATTATGTCAGAATGCCTTCTTTCGTATTGTCTCCGGGAACTTCATGGTTTAAATACAATCTATAACGTAGAAATGCAAAAATATGCATGTCAGTTGAATTTGTCAGAATAGAGAGATGTACACGATTGATCCATTTAAGGATCGTACTATCAATATTGCTGATGATCTATGCATTACTATTAGGTGTTGCATCCAGTACCCAGACTGATGATTTTGGTTTTATGATTGTGAATCACCCTCTATCTGAGCGATACTCGTATTCTAACGACATGTTTGTGCATGTGCATACTGTATTTGCACAAATTACTTGCGAATTTATGAAGTTTTTGTTCTATTTATTGTTGTCTGGAGCTAGGATAACTTGATAAGCCTCTGTTCAACTCACTAGAAGTTTAAGTCTGAAACGGTGATGCCTATGCTGCCAATATGTGAGGTGGTCAAACCATGGTGTTATAAACTCTGAAGATTGGAGTTGCGGTCGTGGAATGATTAAAGCCATTTAAGGGTGGTGGGTATAAATAAAAGCTTTGCCATTGGTAGAAGGATGGTCCCAAATTGCATTGATGGCATATGCTTATTCGGCAATGGGACATTGCTTTTTGAATGCAACTATTAGAATGTAGAAGAGGTTTTCGGTTGAGTGAGCTGTTAAAGAAAGATGGAATGCGTTCCTTATTTCATCATCGTATCCATTAAAAGATAAGAGGTTGAATTCCTTTACCGATCTGAATCTGATAGAAGGATGGTCATTCTGTCTATCCTAAATAATTACAACTTTTATCAGGAAAACCATGCTGGAGTAAAATACGAGAAAATCGATGGTGGTTAACTTATCTTATATGGTTCATTGGATCATAGTCCAAATCGTGCAAAGTAGAGAATCTATTGAAAAAGATAGAAAAATTAGTTGATCACTGAGGCTAATTCTATCTAATAATCTAGCTTGAAATGATGACTCCAATCCATGGTCTCGCCAACCCAATTCACATTGTCACGCCGGATGAGGGATTCAAAACTGAAGCAATCCTGCCGACATCAACGTGAGTTATGAGAATTGTTGGTCATCACTTCAACTTTGGCATTAATGTTACCCAGCCTTAATCTCTTCATATAATCTATTCTTGATGTACAAGAAGGTCGGAAAATCGTTGCACTTCATGATTTTTTCTTAAAAAAAAAATATATATATATATATCATTAAGCTACATATAAAGGAAGAATTTTTTTTTTTTTAAATAAACCTCTCACTAAAAATCCATAAATATTTAACTCAAATTTTTATGACTCTGCATGGTTGACTATTATTCAATATATCTAGGCAAAGTAAATAATTCTTATTGTACAATAGAGGTTTTCCATGTGGGGTGTGAGTGTTGGACAGAATAGCACCATAACTCTTCCTCAGGCTTGTAGTTGAAATGAGTAACTACTTTTCCAGTGAGGTGGAATTGAATTTAATATGCATCTTTCTGCCAAGATGCAATCAAAAGCAAACCTTCTCCCTCTCTTCTCTCAAGATTTGAGACTTCAATACATCCACATGACCAAATCATCACCGTCTCCTCTATCCTAGGACGTGGGGTTGCATGCAATTTTCTTCTCAAGATATAAAAAATCTTTTGCGCGAGAGCCCAAGTCTCCCATTATTTCGAGGGAATTTTCTCTGGGCTACCGATATCCAAGCTAAAATCACCGGCAATCCATGATAAATCTATCATTAAAAGTATCTATATTTAATAATTAATTTGTCATATTTAAGAGACACCATAAACGAGTAACCTGTACCTCTCAACAAATTAATAAACCGTAAATTTCATACACCATTTTAGACATTCGACCAAATAAATGCTTAATGTCGGAATAAATTCATCTTCTTGCTACCTTCGATCTGTCTAGTTATACAAAAGAAGTACTTCCCTCTACCTAAATTAAACCTTACTATTCCACTAAAAAAAAAAAAATAATCCTCACTATAATGAATGAATAAAATATAGACTTTATTTTAGAAGGAATTAATTATAATTTCATTCCTAAAATTTATCTTAATACACTCCTATGTTTTTCATTTTATAAAAATTAATTTAATCATCTCTATAATTTGATACTGTTAATAACGAGATCCCATCCATTTTACCATTAAATTTACCATCAAAATGGATAAAATAAGTATATCTTTACCTTTTGTGTTAAATTTTTATTCTTTATCAATTTAAAGAAACATATTCATTCTTTTTTCCAAATTAAATCTAGCAACCTTTTGTCTTCGAAATCGACCCATAAATAATTATTGTAAAAGCCATCACAAAATAACTAGATCAAATAATATTTAATAATATGTTTGGCATAATAAAATTTATAAAATTTTATGAAATTCATTTACAAATTTATGTTATATTTGATATCATAAATAGTCCATTTAAAATTCAGAACTTGTAATTCTGTATAATCAATATACTTATATTAAATTTTATTTAAATTGATTGATTTTGTAAATAAATTTTAGACTTAGTTCAAATTATCAAAGCTATAACAATTAAAAATATTGACTTAATAAGACTATAAATTCAAAATAAATTACATAAAAATTCATTTACAAGTGAATTTTCTGTTGAAATTGATTAGTAAATGAAATGAACTTATAAATTTACCCCAAACAATACATATATGTAGTCGACATCATAAATCGCAGAATGTTACAAAATTAATCCTTAATATTTTTCAATATATCAAAACAGTTGGGTTGAATTAAAATGGTGGAAGCTAACTAGAGATAACATTTGCTGTAGCTGGATGAAAAAGACAAGACTCAAGGTATATAAATATGCATATGGTGCTTGGCTGATTATAGAGGGAAAAAGAAAAAGAGTGTGCAACTCCATAAGGCAAAGGGAAAGGAATAGGATGGCATATATGCATAGGATCAAAGATTGAAGAGTGGGTACTTTGGTTGTTGGAATCCGCATACGCATTCCCATGCAAATTTAGCATAGTGGACCAACTTTATAATTTTGGTTAATATGGCTTGTGTGCTGGGGAGGCCAAGCTGCTGATTTAGATGTGTGTTCTGCTTGGGGCTTTTTCTGGAACTTGTATTTGACACGCGCGTGCGCGCACATATATATATATATATATATAAGTATAATAATTTATTTATTAGCAAAATCCTATTATGTAATATAATTTCATTTATAAAATGATATTAGATCCGTAACTACATTACATCAATCTAATTTGATATTAAATTTTGTACATTATTTCAATTAATTATATATTTAAAATTCACTCTAAATATAAAATTTATTTATTTTTTATTTATTTTTTTATATATATTTGAACAAATTTTACAGTAATAGAAATATAATTTATTCAAATATATATATATAAAGTAAAAATACATAAATTTTATATTTAAAGTGAAAAAATTATGTAATTATACATAATTAGTTAAAATGATGTACAAAATATAATAGTAGGTCAAAGATCTTATACCATTTTACAAGTAGCGTTATTCTACAAAGTAGAGTTTTGTTAACAAATAAACTACAAAATCATATTTGCCAAATACAAAAATCACATATAAAATTTTATATTTTCTCCTATATATTTTGCATTCATCAATTTGCTTAATGATGTATTTGGCAAGAAGTTAAAACGGAATAGTAAAAGAAAATGAGATAATGATGATGTTAATTTTTTTTTCTCTTGTTTAGGAACGAGGATAAATAGAGAAAAATAAAAAAAAACATATGAATTTATTAAAATATTATTTTCAAGGTTGAATCTATTAGAAATTTGTAAGAAATAATTTTTCATAAATTTATTCAAATTTGACACAAATAAATTTATTTAAATTAATTAAAAAACATATTCTACAAAATATTATAACCTCTAACTATATAGGAATGATTAAAATAATAATAAGTCCTTTCCACCCAATCAGACGTACATCATAATGTATAAATAATAATATCAGTTATAGTTTACTACTTCTAAAATTTGGTCACTTGTTTGAATTTCATCCCATTTTTCTTTTTTTTTAAAAAAAATATTTTCTCACCATTTTTCTTGATGATCATGATTTTCTTTGATTTATAGATATATAATAATGATTGAGGTAATAATTCAATGGAGCGTCTATCTTATAATACCTACAATTAATAATTACGATATTGACAATTCAATTCTTTTTAATTTTTTTCTTTGAAAAAATAAAAGCAAAAGAATTAGATACAGAATTTACACTAATTAGACAATTTCATGAAAAATCAATTGGTTGGGCAATCAATTAGCAAAAATGTTGTAATATTCTCAATAATTTTAGTGTTTTACCACCCACAACAATAATATTTTTTCTCTTATAATCACATTACTACAAAAGTAAGGCAGCTAGCTTATTATTAAAATATAAAGTTAAACATTTTAATTTTTAATTACATGTTAATATTATATTGTGTTGAATTTTTTTTTACAATGATATAATTACATATATCATGAATTATTTTTTTTATGATAAATTGTGTTAGTGTCCATATATATATATATATATATCATAAAGCAAAATTTTTGAATTTTTTCAACGAAATTTTTAATATTCTTTGATGGATCTTTAATAATAATGCAATTTGCAAATAGTTTGTTTGATCGAGTTGCAATTGATTGCACAGGTTTTCTGTGAAAATGAAAAACAAAACTAATTAAAATAAGAAAATCCATGACACATAACAAGACAAACAAGTGGTTTGGATCTTTTAATGGACAACCGCCAGCCTGGCCTCAAGAAAGCCATGCTGGCAGCTCCTGTGAGACCGTGACCAAAACCGGCTTTTTTCTTCTAACTTGTACTACGTGTCAACTCCTTACTGCCTGTGACATTAATATCATGCCTCTTTTGTTCACTCTATCCTTAAAATGAATGGGTTGCGCTGCATCCTTTTTGGGGAGCAATCAACCTCTCGGTCACGTGACCCCCGATTCCGGACCTACCGACTTCCAACCTAAACCTTAGGCTAGGACAACCGTTTGCCTCCGAACCTAAAACCACCTCAACAACATTAACAAAATAATAATAAAATAAAACATATCTGCAGCAGATGCACAAGTGTTTAGTAAACAGAGAAAAGTAAAGAAACCAGTTTGCTTACTTCAGTTGTTCCTTCGTCTTCGTCTTGTCTCATAACCCAAAA
Organism: Omphalea diandra; assembly: GCA_949677035.1. Classification (NCBI taxonomy): domain Eukaryota; kingdom Viridiplantae; phylum Streptophyta; class Magnoliopsida; order Malpighiales; family Euphorbiaceae; genus Omphalea; species Omphalea diandra. The sequence goes on from CATIWR010536951.1 coordinate 65,635, forward strand.
TAATGAAAAAGCGAAGGAGTCATTGAGAAGGTGAAAGATTCAACAACAAGATTCAAAGCCATTAAAAAAAAACCCAAATAAAGAAAAGAAAGAGAGACTTCAGCTGTTTGCTTCTCTTCAAAGCCAATCTCTTGATGCTGATAGTTTCGGCCATTAAAGCATTCACGCCATTAATTCCCACGAGAAATCTGTTCCCCTCTCTCCCCATAAACCTTTCTACTACTACTCCTCTATATAACCCACCTTCACTTTCCACTTCCCTTCAGGTTCATCTGCTTCACCTTTGGTTTTTCAATCAATAATGGCCAAGCAGCAGCAGATTGTACTGTCCTACATTTTCTTGTGTTTTTTTCTTCTTGAACATTGTATATTCTTTACTCATGCAATTCTAGACCCTATTGATTTCTTGGCTCTGCAATCCATTCGAAAGTCACTAGACGACATGCCCGGCTCCAACTTCTTCTCTTCCTGGGACTTCACATCCGATCCTTGTAACTTCGCTGGTGTTTATTGCGACTCTGATAAGGTAATCGCCCTTAATCTCGGGGACCCACGAGCCGGTTCTCCTGGTTTAACCGGCCGGTTAGACCCTGCCATTGGAAAGCTATCTGCTTTGGCCGAGTTCTCCGTCGTGCCTGGCCGGATCATCGGTTCTTTGCCCGAATCTCTTTCCCAATTGAAAGACCTCCGCTTCCTCGCCATCAGCCGCAACTTCCTCTCAGGCAGTATTCCTGCTACTCTTGGCCAGCTCCGCAATCTCAGAACCCTCGATCTCAGCTACAATCAGCTCACCGGAGAGATCCCTCGCTCCGTCGGTACGGTACCGGAACTCTCCAACGTTATTCTCTGCCACAACCGCCTCTCAGGTTCGGTCCCTCCCTTTCTGTCCCAGTCCCTGACTCGGCTCGATTTGAAGCATAACGATCTTTTCGGTTCGCTCGCCCCTTCTTCTCTACCTTCTTCGGTTCAATACTTATCTCTATCTTGGAACCGGCTAACCGGACCGGTGTATCGGTTGCTGAACCGGCTGTACCAGCTTAACTATCTAGACCTAAGTATGAACCAGTTTAGTGGAGGAATTCCTGGCCGGGTCTTTTCATTTCCAATAACCAACCTACAACTGCAGAGAAATTTATTTTCCGGTCCGGTTCAACCACCTGATCAGGTGACGATCCCGACCGTTGACCTTAGCTACAACAGATTATCGGGTCAAATATCGCCCATGTTGTCGACCGTGCAGAATCTGTACTTGAACAATAACCGGTTTACGGGTCAAGTTCCAGGAAGCTTTGTGGAGCGGTTATTGGCCGCGAGTATACAGATATTGTACTTGCAGCACAATTATCTAACTGGGATTGACATTAATCCGACGGCCGATATTCCATTGAGCAGCTCGTTGTGTTTGCAGTACAATTGCATGGTCCCGCCCGTAGAGACGCCATGCCCTCTGAAGACCGGGAAACAGAAGACTAGACCTACGGCACAGTGCAACGAGTGGAAAGGGTGAAGTTGGAATTTTGGAATTATATACGAGGGCAGAACGGGAAGCCAGATACAAATAGATTATTCATAAAAAAAATCATTTTATTGTGATTTTATTTTATTCATTGGTTAATTTTATTTTTGTGGAATTCTTAGGGTAAATGATAAATAAGGAAGATTTGTGGATATTTTGATGACAAGTTGTAGTTATTTTTGAGATTGAGATTTCAATGTCCTTGTTAATGGATTTATGCATATTTATAATTTTTTGGAGCAAGAATATGTTGATTTATACAAGCACCAGAAATATTTTGGCATTGCGAAATCAATATGTTGATGTGGTAAGAGTTTTTTGAATTTGATTGTATTTATATCGATGTATCAAATTATGGTTGAACTTATAAGTTTAGATTTAATTTTTAGGAAAATAAATAACAAAAAAGTCAATAATGTATTAAAAATTGAATTAGTATCTATGAGTTTCATAACTATTCATTAATCTTCACATATAATTATCAATTGCTTCTCTATTTTTTAATATATATATATATATATATATATATATATATATATATATATATATATATATATATATATATATATATATATATAAGCAAATCAGGATTGCAACAGTTTATGGGTCAGTGGTGATTTCATAC
>CATIWR010537082.1:0-10399 GCA_949677035.1 Omphalea diandra
ATAAAACAATTTGTCATACAACTATACAAACACTACATATATGTTCAAGTGTCCCTAAATGCAATGGTGCTTCTAAATGATTATTTATCTAATGCATATGCTCATGTGATAATGCTAATGAATGTGGCTAGGGATGTTACAACTTATACTAATGAAAACCCTAATTTAGGCTTATGACAAGGGCAAGAGCATGGGCAAATAGATAAAATGGAAACATAACATCATTCTTTACTAAAACACACTCTAACAATTAAAAATTGATAATAGAAAATATCAATCTATTCCTTGCCAATTGCAAGTTTTTTACTCAAATCTTCTATAAGTTTATAACAAGCTTATAAATAGATTATCCATACCACTAAACAACAATAAACAAAATCTTAAAAGAATATGTTTTATTCAAATCATGCAACTAATACTCATCAGTAAAAGTAATCATATCTGATAAATAAAAAACTTTGGTTACCCTAACTCTAAATAATTATGTTTGACAAATCAAGAAAATGCATTAAGATTTTACCTTGTCTCTCTTGAGAGCTTTGAGAGAAAGCTGACTAGCTTGATGGGGCAGTGAGTGAGATATGAGAGGATGAGAGAGGGAGCAACATCAACGATAGGAGGATGTAAGTATTCATTGAAACAAATCGAATGAAAAAACAAAAATTTTTCTACAAAGTATCTCACCAAATATCCATGCAATTCTATTAAATCGAAAGAAAATGATGTGAAAAGCTTACCAATTCGGATGAAAGATCACCGATTTTTTGAAAGGTAGAGGAAGGTTTACACCGACAACACCCAACCTCAAGTTTCGAGTCAAATCTAGACGTTACTAAAGGATGATCGCCCTCTACAAGTATCCATACAAATAGGTTTTCTCCAAAAAATGAGTTGTGTGCTAGCACTAGGTTTTTTTCTCTCTTTAAAACATTATGTTTTCTCAGAAAACGTTAACACACTTTCATACAAAAACCCTAAAATATGTATGCACATAGATATATCTTAACTGTTAAGATATTTTATGAAACTTTATATCTTAAAGATACAAATAATATCTTATTTCATTTTAACCTTTTTGAAAAGAAATAGATATCTTATAATTTTAGATAATATTTCTAATTATTTTAATTATAAATAGAGAGAGTAGTAAAAATTAAATTTCATTTTGGGCCTATTCTATGTGTGCGACTATGTAGATACATATAATATTGACAGTGGCTCAAAAACCTATTTTAGCTCACAAGTCATAAATGACATCTAGTAAGATATTATGAATACCCAAATTATGTGAAGGTTAATAATCTGACGTAACCTATTTCACAAAGTAGTATTATAATCCTTTTGTTACATTATATCTCAATTGAACATAAGACATGAATTATGTCATCCTTATATAGTTCAATTCTTTCTTAATCTCCACGTAGACTGATATAAAATGACATTGATAACTTTTATCAATTCATTACTACATGACCATGCAATCCTTTTTCAAGTCTAACTTATTGAGGGACCCATAAATACATTTCTCATAAAAATATATGAGGGATAAATTTCTTCTTAATCACTCATATTCTTCTATACGATTTACTTCATGTCTAATATTGGCCTATATGATCATTCAATTAAAGATAATGTTGGACTATAAAAATGTAAAGTTCATCATATTGGAATCTATGATGATTTTTAGGTTAGAGGATTAAGTTAGTACTATTGTATGAGAATCACTTATGACTATTAATCCATGTAGTGTTCGTGCACTGAGTCGGTCCAATACAATGTTTCTTAAACATATATCTATGTGTTTGATTTAATATTATATATTCATGATTAGAAAAATATAGTCATCAAGGGAGTTAAGGTATAGAAAGCCCTAACCATTACAAAACTTTGCATTTTACAAGTCAATTTATTTGATTTTTTAATGTTTTTTCGTTTTAAAAACCAAATTGATTGAAAATTGAAAATTCTATAATTTGTTAATCAAATCAAACTGACTAATTATATAGACTAAATCGAAAAATCAAATAGTATCGATTTGATTCAATTAATCAATTTTTTTGAAAATTTGCTCAACCTAGCCAATCTTCCTCATTCTTTTTCTTTATATGCTCTCTTTCCCTCGTAATATGAACTCTGTGATCTCAACTTTATACTTTCAATTTGAATTTTCATTAAACAATTTTGGTTGCAATTAAATATAATTTTAGTATATTTAATTATAACAGTAGGTAATTTTTGTTATTCCTTATTTTAAAACTAAAAGAGATTAATAAAATTAGTGAGATAAATAAAAATACTAAAATCTAAAAATTTAATATAATACTAAAAATATTATGAGCTTTTAAAATAATTTTAGTGAAAAACTTATTAAGAGCGGCTAATAATATAATAGATCAACAAGATAGACTATTTTCATATAATGAAGTGAAATGATTTAATTTTATACAACAAATTATAAAAATCATAATAATAGACCATATAACTTTAAATACAAAATTAATAAAAATAATAAACATGCATGACTAAATTATATGGTCTCAAAATGTAAAAAGTAATGAAATCTAAAATTTTAATATAAAATTGAAAGTATTATAAGTTTTTTAAACAATTTTATTCAAAAATTTAATAAAATAAGCTAATAATGTAAAAAATTAATAAAATAAACTTTGAATGTAATAAAAAAATAATTTATTTAAATATAGTAAATTACAAGAAAAATCAAGGATATGAATTTGAGATATAATTGCAAGTAAAAAACAAGCATTATCACAAGAAAAATCTTTCTTTCATGCAAATTCTTCCATGGGATTGATTTTCTATTTACATATCCTAACAATAACCTATTACACTCTATTTTTAGCTACTTTCTCAATTTTAGTTCACATTCTCTAATCTTTTGTATCTATATGTATATCAGGTGATCTATATAAATGAAACACTTTTTTATTATATTCCAAGAAAGTTAAGGTACAGAAGTAAAAAATAGTGGGTCATTTGTCTCATCCATTTTGTAACAAGCCACTTTTTCCTCTAATGGAATGCCACATCTTGTAAAACACAATTGTGAGCACCTCATTGGTTTCGCTCAAACAAATGGAATCTTACTTGTGACTCTATTTCTTTATCGATTAATAGGGATCAAAAGGATGGTGGTCTTTACATTGGTAATGACTCCAAGATGTGGTGTGCGCTTAGATCAACAGGGGATCCTTTTAGGCCTCACACAATTTCAAAGTCTTTAGTCCAAAATGAAGGTCATTAAGGGAGCAAATGTGGGACAATACATTGGTACCATACTTAGAAAATATGGAGTCGTCACCCTACTTTGGTTGGGATAAGAATATGGGGAAGATAAAATCTGAACCTAATTTAAGTCAATTAGAATACCCATTGCATTTTCACCCCATTAGAGATTGGGTTTGAAAATTGGGTATGACTTGGGAAAGAGGTTAGACACCCCCAAATCATTAGGATATCGAGATTTGGCCTTCGAGCATCTTTGATTCACTTTTAATATTTTAATTGAGTTATTAATTAGTCTAATTAACAGTCTTAAGCATACATCTAGCGCAATCAAATCAATCACAACATTCCATCAATCCTTAGAGGAGAGGGGTCATACATCATGGCATAGGGTTTGTCATGCATATTCATGCATCCACTCAAGCATAATCACTTCAAAGGAGAAGAGGGTCATGCATCATGGCATAAGAGTCATACATCATCATCCATCCATTCAATCATAATCATTCATAATATGTAGGATGACAATCAATACCAAACTCATGGTCTAACCTAAACAAAAACACCTACACCCAAAGAAAAAGAACAAGTTAATGACTAACAAGAAGAAAATGAATAAAAGAAACCAAAAGGAAACAAATAGGCCTATAGTAATTAGCTTACCGCATCTTTAAAGTCAAGGTCCCTAAAATACATCTAAGTCCATAAAATCACAACCCCACATCGCATGAACAACACTAAACATTAATAAGCATGAATATTATGGAGAACAAGAATCATAAACATGTAATGCAAAGCCTAATGAAGGTTTTTTAATGGCCTAAGGCTAAATCATCACAAAAGAAGGTAATGGGATTAGTGAATTGCCCCTCTCATTGCTCACCAAGAGCTAGACATCCACAAGCATTGCTAACCACAAAAAAGGGGTCAAAATGCATATTAACAAATGAAAGTTATAAGGATAAAACATATACTAATAGTACTTAGAAATGCATAACCAAAAGATGTAAATAAGCATAAAATGACTCTCAAGGTCATACAAGTGACTAACTCCTCACTTGGTCCCTCTCAAAAGAGGGTCAAAATAGAACATTAACCATCATACTATTAAATCAAATAATTTTGACTTATTTTAGTTTAGTTCATCTCATGACATTAATTTGGTTCAATTACTGTTTTTTAGATTCTTGAGCCAAATCGACGGTTTGAAGACCCTAAATTATGTAGTCAACATCATCAGAATCATAAATATCGAAACAAAATCTGTTAAGCACGAGGTTTCATACAACCAAAATCCAAACAACCTGTTGTTCCCCTCCCCATCCTTATCGTGGATGAAGAACACCAACATAAACTCAATCTTTGTCTTCCCCATCCGCGTTGCCAAACAAGTTCAACTCCACGAGTGAGGGTCCGAGTCAACCAGAGTGGTAAGTAACCGAGTGGCGACAATGTATTTGTTTCTCGTTTCCAGTTAAACAACCGTAAACCCTAATCATTTAAATACTCTCCACTCTTTATCTGTCTCTCTCCGCAGCCCTCGCTCTTTCCATTTTCTCTCTCTAAATCCTAGTAGAGGCCATTTCTGTTGCGACCTAGGGTTTAGATACCAATATCGATTTCTTCAGTTTCTTATTTATGGATCTTCCTAGCCTTGCTGTCGTCCTCCAGGCTGCTCTTAGCCCAAATCCCGATGAACGCAAAGCCGCCGAGCAAAGCCTCAATCAGGTCTCTCCTGATTCGTTTACTTCATTGTCGCTTTTCAGATGATTATTTATGTATTTGTTTATTTGGTGCTAAAGCGATTGATTTCATTATGGCTAATAATAATTTATTAAGCTGAGAGGTGAGTTTGTTTTAATTGCAGTTCCAGTACACGCCTCAGCATCTAGTGAGACTGCTGCAGATAATTGTGGATAATAATTTTGACATGGCGGTGCGGCAAGTTGCGAGTATTCATTTTAAGAATTTTATTGGAAAGAATTGGGCACCACATGATTCTGGTATCTAATCATTTTCTTGAATAGTAAAGGAATTGTTTGTTTTATTTGCTTCTGATTGGTCTGCCCAGAATTGTTTAGTATATGTGATGGTTATTTGATGTAGATGAGCAGTCAAAGATATCACAAAGTGATAAAGATATGGTGAGAGATCACGTCCTTGTGTTTGTCGTACAAGTTCCTCCTTTGTTGAGGTATAATTTGTTGAATTTTGTACTGTTTCATTGACTGGTTTGCTTTTATGACAAACTTGCCTTCTTAATCTTTACAGTTTGTGTACAGCCTATTAAATTCTGCATATTTGATTTACATAAATGTCTTTTAGTATCTACTTTTTGTATTCCCTAGTTCTTCTTTGTATAGTTGGTATATATTTGTAAGATGTGTTTCAAGATAGAATCGATCCACTGGAATGGGAGCAGTTTGATTTTTCCTTGCTTTTAATATCAAATTCTTTGACTTACAGAGTACAGTTAGGTGAGTGCCTCAAGACAATTATCCATGCTGATTACCCGGAGCAGTGGCCACATCTTCTGGATTGGATCAAACATAATTTGCAAGATCAGCAAGTTTATGGAGCTCTATTTGTATTGCGGATTCTTTCCAGAAAATATGAGTAAGAATATGCTTATGATGTTTCCTTTTTCCCCTTCCACTTTGAAGATAATATTTCAGTCTATGAGGTTTAACTGGCTGCTCTGGATGTGCTTGTTGTTTTCTTTGTGCATCTCTTGACCTTCTGACCCTTGTTAATTGCAGATGATAAATGAGTTGCATATGATTGTTTTGGAATGTTTAATGACTTTGATTTGAATAATGTGTTTATGGTGCCAACTTCATACATGTATGCACATCCACATTAGAGTTTGTCTATGACTCTCTTTGGAAGTATTAAATGAAGAGAAGCAAATTAAGTGATAGTCGTGTTGTCCACATCTGTTTGACATGCATTCTCAATGTCATTTATATAGTAGGGTCCTGTATTCTTGTCATGGAATTAATAACCTTCCTTGCCTAATGAGTGGCATGAATGAGAGAATATTCTATTTTTAGATTTTTTTTGCTCGAGGGCCAATACATTACTTCTCATTCTGAGCCTTTTGTGAGGCATACTAAGCATGTATGACTCCATGATTTTGTTAACATTCCTTGTATGTTTTTGTTTGCATAGGTTCAGTTTCTTTTTTTTTTCTTGATTTTGGTGCAATTCTTTACAGCTGTAATAAATATTAAGAATTCTTGAACTACTTCGGCAGGATGTTTGACGTAATCATCAAAAGGATCAGAAGAGAGAAAAGAGAAAGGGGGGAGAAGGGGGGGGTTCATGGGACTACTTTTTAGCATGACTGTGAATGCATTAATTTATTGTCTAAATGTGTGGATCTCGCAATAAATCCCTTATTCATCTCGTCATCAAGAAAGATGTTAATCTTTGTTCCTTTATTTCTGAGTTCTTCCTTTTTGCTTCTATTACTTTAGGTTCAAGTCAGATGAGGAGAGGACCCCTGTCTATCACATTGTTGAGGAGACATTTCCACATCTTCTTAATATTTTCAACAGGCTTGTCCAGATTGCAAATCCGTCATTAGAAGTAGCAGATTTGATCAAGCTTATTTGTAAAATTTTCTGGTCATCAATATATGTAAGCTTGATGTTTAATTAACAGACTCTTTTTAGATTGTCTTAGATGTTGCTTTATTGACAAATTCTCATAAGGTTATCTTTCATTATAGACATAATGATCTACTCTGGGGTTTCAATTTTCATATTTGTAGTCTTGTGTGTGTTTAGAGCATACTCTCGTATGGATATATATTATAGAAACCCTGGCATGAACATACCTGCTGTGGGTGGATTGGGATATTTATTTTGAACAATTAATTTTTTTTTGAACTTTGATGAATTTGCACTTGATTAATTTTTAATTAATAATTGCTGCTTGTATAATATTATCTTTTTCAAGATGATTTACGTATCATATTCACTTTCAGTTGGAGATTCCGAAGCAGTTATTTGATCCAAATATCTTCAATGCTTGGATGATTCTTTTCTTAAATGTTTTGGAGAGGCCTGTTCCTGTGGAGGGCCAGCCTGTAGATCCTGAGCTTAGGAAGTCCTGGGGGTGGTGGAAGGTGAAGAAGTGGATAGTGCACATTCTTAACAGGCTGTACACTCGGTATGTTCTCAAACTAAAACAACTTCTGGATATTTGGAGGTCTGCAGCTGTCCTAACTTCTAGCTGTTTAACTGCTTACAGGTTTGGAGATTTGAAACTTCAAAACCAGGAGAACAGATCCTTTGCCCAAATGTTTCAGAAGAACTATGCAGGGAAAATTTTGGAGTGTCACTTGAATTTGCTGAATACGATACGTGTTGGTGGTTATTTACCTGACAGAGTTACCAACCTAATTCTTCAGTATCTTAGCAACAGGTAAGGGCATAGTGTTTATTTACTTAATACATGCTATTCTGTTTTCCTCACATTTTTATCTGATTTTTTTTTTTCACATTTCATTTCATGGCATCAACTAGTGTGTTAAACTTTTTTCACTGGCATCATTGTATAATTATTTACATTGTTGTTAAGAAGGTGGCAGTTTTGAGCCTTGACGACTTGTTTCATTCCTGTTTTAATTATTATTAATCTTGAATGATAACCACTCAAATGAAATAGGAGAAAGATGTTAGGATATATCTTCAAAAAAACTAGAATTGTTATTTCAATTAGATGGCTCTTATTGGGTAAAAAGACAATTACCACAAGCCTTCATTTCTGTTTTGTATCATCATTCAAATGTAGCTCTGAAATCGGAAATGATAAATGATGGAAATGGCATTTGAAGGAAATGTACGAAACAAAATGCTGGGGAAATGTGTAAATATAAAAATATGTTTGCATAATTATTAATCTAAATCAAAGAGGCATATTTGTAAAACTTAACTTTTTCATATCTAGTTCTATGTATGCAAGCCTCTTTTTCTCACTTTCTTTGCTCAGCTGCCATTTCACCCTCTTTGCCTATTTCTGTCTAATCCTCTAGCTGTTCTCTCTGTGTATTACACTCACTTTACCCTAGCATTATCACTGTCCAAGCAACCAGACGGTCATCTCCTTTGGTAATGGTGGCATCATATGGGCTTCCTATTCCTCCGACAACAGCCAATCTGTTGTCTGGATCTACCTCCATTCTCAAGTTTATTGGTCAAAGTATTTCTCCATCCTTTTTATCTGACCGGTGGCATGGGGAGAGACAGAGCCAAAAGTTGTGTTTTTTTGTGCATTTCCTTGTCGTTTCCTTTTTGGTTACCAATTCCGAAATATGGAAGTTCACCCTTTCTGCTTTTCTTGCAAAGATTGGGTGAAGAAGCTTTTAAATTTCGGGAGGCAATAACATAAATTCATCTCAAGAAAGTATAGTCTTCTCTATCTCCTACCCCTGCTAAAAGTGTAGAATAGCAGTACCTAATTTGTAGCTTCATAAATCAATCCAAAGTAGCAGTTTTTTATTAAGGTTGTTCTAAGCTGGATGGTGATCTGCTGTCTGATATGAGAAGATGGTAAATTTATCTAGATAAAGGTCTGGGTGGTCTTGACATCAATTTTATCACTTCATCCATTCTTAAATTTGGGTATGTGCTACATGTAATTATCAAATCATACTAGCTGAAAAAAGTATTAAAGCTAAATGATGACAATTGATTTTACCAATCATCATAGAACTATTAAATCATAGAAAAACCTAATCTTCTAGCAAGAAAGAACAATGAAAAGTGACCTAAAGTTGTCAAAATAATTTTCTTAATACAAAGAAAACAGTATGAATTTAAGCTACTAACCCAATTACTCACTCCCCACGAACTGAAATTGAGTATCAATTTAACAAAAGCCAATAATTTGAGCATCAATTTAACAAAACCAAATAATTTATGCTCAATTTCACGCCAAAAATCACCATAAACATCTTTTGAAAATTTGAGTTTTCTTCCTTTATAATGTTTTCGTGCTTCATATCATGCTAGCAACTCTTGCTTATCCATCAAGGAAATTATTCTTTGTGTTCCTGCACTTGTTATGTTACTTCATCAACTTTTAGTCTACTAGTCCATGCAGTATCTAGAACATCAGTGAATGACAGAAAGTGGCAGGGTGTTGCCTTATTCATTTTTTCATGCTGCCTTCCTTTCTTAGCTTCCTTGGAGTTCTCCTTTTCTGTTGCTCTCTGTGATTATTTAACTTATTGCTGAGTGAATGGGCCACAAGAGAAGAGGAACTCAAGCTCATATATTTTATCTTTCTGCAACTTTAGCCAAGCAATAAGAAAAAAAAGAGTTTGTTCTTCTTTTTGAGCTTCAAACTTGTGCACCTTTTATTTTACGATGCAATGCTCGTAACCAGTGTGTTCATAATCAAACTGGCTGGTCGGACTGGTAAAACTAGGAACCTTTCAGTGGTTTTATTCGGTTAGAGGTCAAAAATCGGCCCACTAAAAAACTGGCCAAACACTGGAAAAACCAATCAAAACCGGAAATGGGAAACTACATGGTTTTGTGAAAAAAATTGAATTGTTTTTTAAAAATTACACTGTTTTACTCGGTTTAAATGTTAAAAATATTCTTCCATTATTTAATCATATTTACTAATTTTCTGATTTTTTAAAATTTTTAAATATAATATATATACATATATTTACATTTTTTTCTTAAAAAAATGCTTCATTGAATTTGACTGATTGAATTGGTCAAACTAGGAACTGGCCAGCGACTGGTTGAATTACTGGTTTTGTTTTAGAAACATAACATTTATGCTTTTTAGTGCAGTATCTCATTTGTGTTCTGGTGCTATAGCTTAATTTTAAAAATGCATTTTTGTAATTCTTATTTTCATTTATGTGCAGTATCTCAAAGAACAGCATGTATAATCTCCTGCAACCTCGACTTGATGTGCTTCTTTTTGAGATAGTTTTTCCTCTTATGTGCTTCAATGACAATGATCAAAAGCTTTGGGATGAAGACCCTCATGAATATGTTAGAAAGGGTTATGGTGTGTGGAAATCTGGGTTCTTTGGTTGATTGACAGGAATATAATTCACAATACTGATTTTTTGCATAACTTGATTTGATGCAGATATTATTGAGGATTTGTACAGTCCAAGGAC
>CATIWR010537089.1:0-11424 GCA_949677035.1 Omphalea diandra
CTTGTCCTTCTTCCTTAGTTTATAATTGTATAAGGCAACACATATTTCTTTAAGAGATACAACAACCTTTCCGTGAAGTAGAGTAGTTTCAAGAAACTCAAACTCCTCGAGAAGTGATCCCAACAACATCAGAGCTAGATCCTCATCTTTAAATGTCTTATATACATTTACCAGATCAGTAACCAACTGATTAAAACTAGTAATGTGATCATTCATTATGGTACCCGGTATATAAGTGAAGTGAAATAACCTCTTCTTCATGTGAAGCTTATTATGGCTGCTTTTCTTTAGAAATTTTTCTTCTAGTGTCTTTCATAAATTAGTTGCAGAGGTTTATTTCGAGAATGCATATATCTGTTCTCTAGAAAGACATGATCGAATTGTACCACATGTCAATCGATTGATCGTCTTCCAATCTTTCTCCTCAACATCATCTAGTTTCTTATCTTCAATAACAATATATAGACCTTGCTGAAAAAGAACGTCTAGAACCTCACTTTACCAAATACCGAAATGACCTATGATATCAAAGATTTTTACCGCCAATTTTGAATTTGTCATGATAGTTCTCTCCCAGATGGGCTGTGATGAAATTGTCGATGTGGTAGGTGGATATTTTTAAAGAGCTCTCCATTTCGATTACAAAATTCTCCAATACAATTAGCCCAAGGAAATCTTTTCTAATGTAAAAGATGATATTAAACTGCAACCACAGAGCATACTAAGAGTAACTTTTGGCTCTGATACCAATTGTTGTGGAATAAGGGTAATATTTCACCCATTAAATTCACCTAATAAATTTATAGGTGAATAGAAAGTGAAAGATTATACTGTAAAACTACACTATAGTTCATTCCCAGGAAAGATTGGAGGGATCACAAGCGGTCCCACTTAAAACTCAATTTCCTTAGACAGAATTACTCTAATAGTAATTTAACAGCACAATATATCACTACAATTATACCCTACAAAATAACTATTGAAAAATAAAGACAAAATAAGAACACTAGAATTTAACGAGATTCGACCAATTATGTCTACGTTATCAGACACTAACAAAATTATATTTCACTAAAAAAAGGACTACAAAGTGAAATATTATAAAAGATGGAGAAATATTGAAAATTACATAAGAAATGAGTAGATAATTTTGGGATGATTAAACTAAATAAATTAAGGTTCTATTTATAACACAAAAAAATTTAATTCCCTTTGTTATATCTTCGATGTGGGATATCGAAGTGAGCCAACATAATCAACAAAGTGTACTTAAACAGTTTCGATAAAAGCTGGTTTTAAGGAGCTATTTTTAATGGTTGGAGGGTTGGAAGTAAAAGATGGCAAGAGAGAGACAAATTCTATAAGGGTTTTAATTGAAGGGTATTTTTAAGAGTGGTAGAGTCGATTCAGAGGCGAGGAGGGACAGGACGGTGAGCTTCTACTTGGGTGAGGTGTCGCTCTGTCTGTCCAATGATTGAGTAACCATTCAGTGACAGTTTGTCATTAAGAATAAGGTATCCAATTTGCAACTGGCAACTCGCAACGTTATCCCTTTTTTTTTTCTCCATCTCTGCTGACCAAAAACTGCCCCTCACTTTGTTAGATGCTAGTACTAGAGAGAGAGAGAGAGAGAGAGAGAGTGGTTGAAGGATCCAAATAAGGAGTGAGAAGTGAGAACTGACCTCTACTGATATTCTTCGACCTAAACTAAAATGCCAGAACTGAAAGAACTTTTTGGGTGGGAACCAATCTTTTTTTTTTTTTTTTTTGGTGTTAAAAGGAATGATCATGGGAAAGGAAATGGAAGGAATAAATAATGATCATGGGAAAGGAAATGCAAGGAATAAATAATAGGCGAAGTATGAATAAAAAATTATATTATTTTTAATTATTTTTGAATTTTAAGTTAGATAAAATATTTATTTTTAAACAAAAATATTATTTTAATTTTTAATATTTTAAATAGTTTAAATCAATCAATTCAAATTAATCTATAAGCTTGTGTTTAACTCGTGTTAAAATTGAATTGCATTAAAATTATTTTTTTAGATAAATTCAAATTAAAATTTTAAATTGGATCAAACGCTCACTTTAAAAAAATATGTTTAACAAAATGTAGTTAAACATAATTAAAATAATTGATAGTGATGTTGTAAGGTCTAACTCCAATTGAAGTTACTGCTTATAAATCTCTCTTTGATTTTTTCTTTAACTATTTTAGAAAGTTTTATTTTATGTTGACGGTAATTAAATTCATCTCTTCACTTTCTGCTTTTTTTTTTCTTATAATTTTTTTGGTCACAATAAATGACCAGATTATATTTCTATCTCATTTGTTTGAATTGATCAAAATTTATAGATTTTAATAGTAAAATCTCTTTTTTTTAATAGTGAATTTGGGAAAATATATGACAAATTAAAGATATAGGAAAGAAAATATTATGATTGTTAAAGTTTCAATATCTAGAGATACATTAAGGCTTTCTAACAATGAAAATGAATTTATTTAATTGAAAATCTATTTAGAATTTTATATTAGATTTATTTTTCTTAATTGTTTGTTAATTTTATTGATGAAATATTATATGTCTTTCGTTTTGTCTTCTTTGATGAGATCTTTTGTTTTGTCTTCTTTGATGGGATCTTTTGTTTTGTCTTTTTTATGAATTTGTTTATTTTTATTTATGAGAATTTGTTTGTTTTCCTTCATAGTAGTCAAGAGGAATTTGAGTTTGATATTAAAAAAATCGAACTCTTTTAAAAACTCGTTATGAATTCAATTTGTGATTCAGTATTATTATTGAGTGAAATGTGTTTTTGTTATCGATATGTCAAACATAATCAAAGTATTGTATCGTCAACATAATCAATGAAATTCAAAGAAAAATGTTATTTTTATAACAAGATTTATATAGTTTTATCTTTATAACAAGATTTGTATATTTTTTAAAAGCAGTGAAGATTATTTTATTAATAAAAGATTCTTTTTTTTAATAAAAATAAACTCCAATTGAAGTTAAACTAAAAAAATAATTGACCGCCGTCATATTCAAAATAGCCTTGCTGGGGTACGCGAATATTGATACAACCAATTTGGAGACAAGAAGAAAATGACATATGAAGTTGAAAATTCTTTTCTCATTGCGGATAGAGATTTCTCACATTAAATTCAAACTGAGTCGCTAAAATTTGTTTTGACAAGTAATTATATAATTTTTAAAAAATGTTATTCCTTCAAAAAATGTTAAATTTATTTTAAGGCAATCTCAATTATCTATTTAAATTCAATGATTAATATATCATGAAAAATAAGATCAGTCACATTTATGTAAAATTTAATTCCACTACTAACGGTTTCGTAAATTATTTAGATTAGTTAATAAATTTATTAATATAAAAGTCATCATGTCACAATTTGATACACATATATATATATATATATATATAAAGAGAGAGATTTGATTTAATAATTTATTCATTTTTTTAAAATCAAAATACCTCAAATTTTAGTTTTCATTTTCTTTATAACTTTTTTATTTAAAAAAAAAAATTCTAGATACACATTGTATTTGGTGGTCTGGTCAAGATTTTAGTGGGTGACAGAAGTTGGAATTTGATATAAGGAAAAGTCAAAGAAGCAGTCTTTTCCATCTTATTAATCTTTGTCTCCAAGTTCTATCAATTATTAAACACAGTTAATTTCAATTTCACTTACTTATCTATTGAATTTTAAAGTCTGGAATTTGATTTCTCCATTTTTATTATAATTTGCAAAAGAAATTATATTACTATGCAATAAAAAAAAAATCAAGAAAGCTAATACTATAACTTTCCATCATTGGCCAAATTTGGTTGGAAGTGGAATACACTAAGCTTTTTTTTTGTCTAGGAATTGTGCCAATTATTTGTTGAGGATTGCTTTCTTAAATGTACTGTTTATTTGTTGATAATTGCTTTCTTAGAAGAATTATGTGTCTCTTTTTTTGTTAACTGTCTTGATAAAGACTACTTAAAAACAAAATTGGGAATTGTCATTGACAGATTTATGAAATGTACAATTCACTAATATCATGTACAAGATATGTTCTACATTATGTAGTCACATTTGCTCAAAATTAAAGATGCTCAATTACTCTAAAGAAAAACAAGAAGAGGGAGAAAAATATATTTTACAAATGCCTCCAATTTTATTCAATAAGATTAAAATATGATTATTACAATTAATAATTTGTATGAAGAATAATAATTGTAAGCACATATTTCATGTCTCAAATTAAAAGTAGGAAAAATATGAAACAAATATATTTATATTAACTTGAAAAAAAAAATTGTAGGTTATAGTCTTTTATTAAAATGTTTTAAATTAAAAGAAATTCATTCTCTAATTCTTTTATTTTTGAAGGACGTGATTAGAACGTTTGATTTATTTTGATTTTTGACTCAAAGTATTTATTTATTGTTAAATGACTTGAATATTTTACAATGACCTAATTTATAATCCGATCCGAAATTTTCAGAGCTTGATCGAAAAGAAATTTTCATTGAGATCTGCGATGAAGATGGAGGGCGAGGACCGATAGGTTTGAGTTCAAAAGGTCAACATTATCCTCATTGTGAGAGTGCGGGGTTTGGCTTCTGATGGTGTAGATTTAACCTATTTTAGATTTTATATTTTGAAGTGATTTGGTTTGTTGTTTAGGTTATAAATATTTTGTGTTAGCTTTATTAGCTATACTTTTGTAATAGTTCTCATAAAAAAAAAAAAAAATTCTCATTTTGTCTGTGAACATATGTTACAATAGCCAAATCACATAAATCTCCATGTTAATTTTTCTTATTTGATTTATTTTATTATTGTTTTATTTTTTTTGGGACATTTGCAATTTAAGGTCTTAATTGATTTGTTCTCAAAATCGATTGATAGTTCAAGAGCTTGACTTATAGTTTAATCTCTGACTGGAGATGCAGCATTCTCTTGTTGATTTAAGAATGTTGAAAAGTTTTGAAAAATAATATTTTTAAAATCGAATCTATTGGTTTAATAATAAATAAAATTTAAAAAATATTATTAAAATAATTTTAAAAATAAAAAATATAAAAATATATTTATAATATTTAAAAATATGAAAATTATTTTAAAAATTAAATTAAACTTAATTGAATCGATAATCGATTTAATTTTCAATTTTATTAATTTGATAGTTGTATCTAGTCAAGGTTTCAAAACACAGCTGAAAAGTTTCGGAACTTAAAACAAGTGATACTTAACAACCTTGAGTTGTCAGTATCAGAGAAAAAAAAAAAAAATTCTTGCTTGGTCAACAAGCTTAATAGAATAAGATCCAGTTCATCTTTATTTTTATCAAAAGAGTAATTTGATTTATCCACAGTGATAAGATTTAAAGAATACCACCAATAATAAGATTCAAAAAGGACCACAGTATCAATGAGAAACTCTCGTGTTTAACGTTTAGATTCTATTTCTTTAAGCAAAAGTACTGTATATGTGAAAAAATATTTTATAGAAAAAATATTTTTTTATATTTAAAATCTATTATAAAAAATATTAATTTTAAAATTTTAAAATTATAACAAAAATTGGATCATAAATATTGTATATTTATATTATTTATTATCTAATAAAAATAAAATAAATTAAAAACAAAAATTTTATGAATTTTGTTGATCACGTTATCATTATTGACCAATCAATAGTAGCTAGTGATAGATGTTAATAGTTAAAAGATAATTGGTTATAATAAAGATATATATTTATTTAATTTATTTTTTATTTAGATAAATTTATGAAAATTTATAAAATAATTTTCTTTTTTGAAAAAAGAAAATTATTTTTTAAAAAAATGCTATAATTGCCTGTTGATCAAGAAAATATTTTAGTTTAAAACATATTTTTATTGATCAATTCTCTTTAAGTACATGAAATATCAAAATATATAAAAATTATTTTTTAAAAAAATATTTTATGTGAAACAAACGGAATAGAGGCAAAGGCATTTATGAAGGTTTTTTTTTATTTTATTTTCTTGTCAGTAGGGACATAATAAGAGGAGGGAATTTGAATTCCGGCCTTAAGAAGTATACATAATTAGCAGGATTAACTCATATGTGCAAACTTTTGCCATATTTGGGGCTTCAGAAGGTCTGCATCTATTGTATGCTAGACTACCCTTTATTTTGTGAAAAATAATTTATTTGTATAAAATATTTTTTAAAGAAAATATTTTATAAGTAGTACATTGTTTTGATATTTGGAGCACACTATAAAAAATATAAATTTTCTTTTAATTTATAAAATTATAATAAAATTTAGATCATAAATATTTTATATTTATGTTATTTATTATTTAATATAAGAAAAAAATATTAAAAATGAAAATTTTTTATAGATCCTGTCTATCATCGGTAACCATCGTTGGTCAATGATAACCAATGACAATGTCAATAGCAAATGATGACTATTGATAATAAATATATGTATTTATATTATTTATTTTTTTATTTAAATGAGTTTGTCAAAGTCTACAAAATGACTTTTCAATTTTAAAGTGAAAAGATATTTTCTTGAAAATGACTTAATTTTTTTATTAAAAAAATATTTTATGTTGACCAATTTTTCTAAATGCACTAAGCAAAGGAAATTGCGAAAATATTTTTTTACAAAACAAATAGAGCCTTAATTTTTTTTTCCTGTTTTATTTTCTATTATTATTTTCAGTGGGCAAAGTTACAAAGTACAATTCGATAGAACAGAATTCAAGCCAATAAATACAAATTTCACTGAATTAGTAACTTATGAGCATACATACAATCTATGATATTACAAATTATAAATCGTAATTTTATTGAAAGGGAAAACTTGATAGCATAGCATGGCAGTACGGCAAAATCGTATGTGCAAATTTGATGCAAGTGATTGATAACTCAAAATTATTTTTGTCGCCTGTTTCTCACACAAATTTAGGGGAAAAATAATTTCCAGCGAAAAGATGCTCTGTATCAGAAAATATTCTAATGATACATCGGATTATTCTTTAATTTTATTGTTGATGAACAATTGTTAACCATCAGTGTAAGTAATTTTAATTTTAGAAATTATATTGGATAATTTTTTATTATTTGTTAATTAATTATTTTATTCAATAAAATTTTTAAACTGCCATATCTTTTTTTTAAAAAATCTAAGATAATTAAAAATTAACTCAAATTCAATGATTTTTTTAGATAATTTTATTATTAAAATTAATTTTTATATATTAAATTACTTATATTGTTGATTGATATGATGTACAAATGAAGAGTAATTTGACTTATTATTGGCATATATCTATTAACATATTGTAATTCAGAATTTATAGAATTTATCAGTCGTCAGCTTAAGATATTATATGAAAGTGACTTAGAGAAAGTTAAAATGTAAAATATAAATAAAATTTAATTAATTAACCTCGTTTTTAAGTCTTTTATAATATAATTTATAATTTTTTAAATAAGAGAAAGTGAAAATTAAAAATTTATATTCATTTATCTTTGTATACCTATGTTTCTTAACTATCAAATTAAAAATTTAAAAATAAAAGAAATAAATTATCCTATTAATTTGTATTTATATTCTATTTTATATATTTCTATCAATTCTCTTTTCAACCCAAAAATAACAGTCATGTAATACCGAAACGAAGAGTTGAGGGAGCAGTGAGGAGCAAATGTGATGCATATGGAGATGAGCCCACTTGGGCAACAGAGAACGAAGTGGTGGATGTCTTGTGTGGTGAGATAATAATAATAATAATAATAATAATTATTATTATTATTATAAAATTAACAATAAAATAAATAATAGTAATAATATATAATTGAGATGAGGAACATAATTAAATGTAGGACCCTAGTGTCCTTCCTTTGGAGGGAGCCTCGAATGTCGGTTTACGGGCCAACATGGCACGCAACGCCATTGCCACAGCTGCGCGCCTTCCCAAGCAACTATTTAATTAATTATTTTCTCTTTCTTTTTGGGAGCAAAGTTAGTATGTTTAATGTTAATAGCCTTGTTGACCAATCTAAAATGCCTTTTTAAACTAAATTAATTCACAAAAAAACAACAAATACGATATTATAAAATATATTATAATTATTTTATTCTTCACATCAAAGTGAAATATAAATTTTATTCTCTCTGTTCTAAGTTAAATATCGTTTAAAAAAATATCTTAGACTGCATGATATTTTATAATTATCTACAAATATTAATAATTTTTTTTAATTTTATCATTTCTCTTTTTTATAATAATTATTTTTATAGAGTGTATAGTAATTTATTAAAATAATTAATTAAGAGTAATATAGTCTTTTAATTATGTAATAATATCTATTAAATATAATCTTTAATATATGTGTAAAAATTTTAAACAATATCTATTATGAAATATAGAGAATAATGAAAAATAAAAGAAAGTCATTATAGTCATTTTGCAATGTATTAATTAACATATTTTTCTTTTATAAAAATTTTGATCTGAATCAATTTGATCTAATTAACAGTTATCCTGATTTTGCTTTGTTGTCCAACCCTCAATATATGCATATAAATATAGTTCTTATGTAGCAAGTAATAAAAGTTAAGTGCTTCAATTTAGTGAGAATGCAAAATTATTTAAAAATAAATATTAAAATTTAAATTTAAATTTCCAAAAAAAATCAATTTTACATTTTTTTTTTTTAAAGTTTTGAAGAAGACAATTAGGAAACTTTTTTGTTAGAAAGAAAAATCTGTTTTGGAATAAAGAAAGAAGGTAAAGCCTTAATTTACATATACTCGCTCATATGAGTAAAGTTTGTTTACTAGTAAAGTTTAGATTTCATAATAGAAATTAAAAAAAAAAAAAGAAAGAAATTAATGTGTTATTTTTTGTAATAAAAGTATATGTAAGAGTGATGAACACAAGAGAATAATATCTCCACAAAATCAAAGGTAAATATTAGATGCCCCAATCTTGAGGGACAATGCATCTGTTGGAGAAGGAAATAATGCTTCTTCTCCATCTCTCTTCGACCCACCATCTATCGACTCTTTCAACACTATCATACCCAAATTGCTTCCCCACCCCTACCTTCAATATATTCTTTATATATCCACTCCCATTTTCTATTTTTTAAGGAAATAAATTATGTGTTTTTGGTGGGTTTGATCAATATTGGCGATATATCCATTGTTAATGCAACAATGATTATGACCTATCCATTGTTCTTAATTAGATTTTTAATCTTCAGAAAAGCATATTATTATATGAAGTAAATATTGGGAGCCAATAATAAAATTGAACTTTATAAAAACACAAATGTTATTATTTTCGAAGATTTAAATTATTCTTTGACAACAATTTTAATTTTTTGATTTACAAAAGTTTAAATTTTTTATATGTGATAATAAAATTGTGGATAATTATTACAAGTTTTAAGAAAATAAAATGTAATTTAAAATTTTACAGTTTAATAATTCAATATGAACAACAACATTGTTTTATTTATTTTTTTTCACATTTAGTGTTTTTTGTTTTTAATAAACTTGTTTTTTTTTTCTGGTATATTTTGTTATTAGTTGAATTACAAAATTAGAAAACAAAAACTCTTCTCATATGAATCTCTTAATATCATACGTAAAATTTTGACTCAAACTTTTCAAATACAAATTTCTTTTTATGTAGAGCTTTATTTTATATTTAGTTTATCTTTTTCATAGAGATGTAATTAAGTTAAATTGAATTGATTATAATCAAATATATGTTTTATTTGATTGTAAGATATGAAACTCAAAGTTCATCTAATTTAATCAAATTTTAATTCTTAAGATCGCACATAATTTAATGAAATATTTGAATATTTGAGTTTCACTCACTTTAAATCAAACTTAGTTTTAGTCTATTGAATTATTTATATTACTCATACAAATATAAAATATTGAATTTTGATTAAGGTCATAAACTTTTAAAATTGAATACGTTAATATTTAAATTTAACTCAATAATTTTTTTCAGTAAGTCAGATCAAATTTAATTCTATTAATATTGACTCGACTAGCTTGTAGTTGATTTATAGTAGGGAGGATATGGCGAGTGCATGTGCATCCCATTGGCTGTTGATAAAGACGAGAATGCATCGTTTGCTTCTTAAAGCGCGGATTTAGGCATAAATTAAAGATTACATGATGAGGCAGTTTACCGGTTTTTTTTTTTTAAATAGATGAGGCAGTTTATCGTTAATTGTCATTATCTACTTAAAAAGGATATCCCATTTGGGTGCAATCGATTAATGGATTAATTACTCACCTGTCAAAAAAAAAATTGTCACTTTCTAATTTTCACATTTTTTTAAAAATATATTAAATATTTTTTAATTCATATATTTTTCTATCTACATCTTTAATTATATTAATGAGACAATAAATATATTTTACCTAACTTAATAATTAATAAAGATAAATTACGAAAGTGATAACAAATATTTTTGATTTAATGAGAGTAGACATGTGTTTTGGAATATCTTAAAAAGAAATATTGAATAATATTTTTGGGATGAAGAATAGTTAATTACTCTTTATGTTCCAAATTAGATATCATTTTAGGGAGAAATTTTTGTCTTATAATACTTGATGTTTTATAATTATTTATGAACATTAATTAATTTTTTTCAATTTTACATATTCTCTTTTTCATAATAATTGTTTATTTATAGAGTGTACACTAATTTATGAAAATAAGCAATATGATTTTTTATTTATGTAATAATATCTATTAAATACAATCTTTAATATATATGCAAAAACTTAAAACGACATCTATTATGGAATAAAAAAAAGTAACCATTAAAAACTTATTACAGTTATTAAATAGTGGGGTGGGGAGTTCCAATAATTAGCACTATTAAACTAACATTAAAGCTAATAGCTATCACTATCCACAATTTAATTTGTTTATAAAGATTTGTCATGGAACACACATAGGAAGCTTACACTTTTATCCACATTTTGCAACATTAGACTAACCTGAGCTTAATAAATTAATTAATGAATCAAAACCCGACAATAAATATATTTTACCTAACTTAATAATTTAATAAGAATAAATTATGAAAGTGATAATAGATATTTTTGTTTTAATGAGAGTAGACATGTGTTTTGGAATATCTTAAAAAGAAATATTGAACAATATTTTTGGGATGAAGAATAGTTAATTACTCTTTATGTTCCAAATTAGATATCATTTTAGGGAGAAATTTTTGTCTTATAATACTTGATGTTTTATAATTATTTATGAACATTAATTAATTTTTTTCAATTTTACATTTTCTCTTTTTCATAATAATTGTTTATTTATAGAGTGTACACTAATTTATGAAAATAAGCAATAT
>CATIWR010537163.1:0-23963 GCA_949677035.1 Omphalea diandra
GCTAGATGCAATATGTGAAAGGCTGAAACCTTGTCTATATGGCCAAGGAACATGCCTAGTTCGTGAAGGCGACCCTGTCAACGAAATGATCTTCATTATCAGAGGTCGCCTGGACTCTTGCACAACCAATGGTGGGCGTGCCAACTTCTTCAATTCATGCCTCATTGCCCCAGGTGACTTCTGTGGCGAGGAATTATTGACATGGGCGTTAGACCCTCGTTCGAATTCGAATATTACTCTGCCTTCATCTACACGCACAGTAATTGCTCTCACTGATGTTGAAGCATTTGCCTTGATTGCAAAGGACTTCAAGTTTGTAGCATCTCAGTTTCGTAGGCTGAATAACAAACAACTAAGGCAAGTGTTCAGGTTTCATTCTCCACAGTGGAGGACATGGGCTGCTTGCTTTATACAAGCAGCTTGGTTTAGGTATAGAAGAAGGAAGGAGGAAGCTGAGTTGAACAGAATTAGAAATATGGAGGGAATGCAAATGAAGCAAACATGTCCATCTTGGCTTCGAGTGGCTAGTAACTATACCATGTATGCATCAAAACTGGCTGCTAGCACCAGAAGGGGTGGACCAAAGCCTGAAGAACCAGATTTTACAGTTGAAAAATAAACATTACATTTCACAACTAAAAAAAAATACAATACTAATATAGTGATTATCTACGTGGATAGTGATCTAATAAGAAAAAAACTGCTCTAATAAAAGTTGGGAGGAAAAAGTGACGAACAGAAATGTGTAATCAGCATTACATTATGCATAGTAAGCACAGGCAAACCCCTGTAATCGTTGAGCTTATAACCTGCCAGAATGAGAGGGAGGATTTTTGATGATGGTCACTAACTGGAGCTTAACTTTCATTAAAATATACGCAAGTACAATAGTGGGATTAGGCAATCGTTTTACTTCCTATTACACTCCTAAATCCATGACTTACATTGTAGCTGAAATTAAGCTTCACCATGCTTTGGTAAGCTTCTACACTAATCTGATTACATTCACATTTTTTTGCTAACTTGGACAAGATGGCTTGCATATCCACAACAACGAGAATGCAATACCATCTGTAAAACATGTAGCGCTAAATACATGGAAAAAATTTCATATATACAGCTTACTAATAATTATTTATGAGAAGGGGAGGGAAAAGTTTCCATACCATAGTTTCCAAATGATCACAAGAAAAGAGATGGGCATATAAGGTTGGGTTTGGGCCATTTTATTATAGTCTGTATACCAGAGGCTTACATAACATTCTCATATTAGCCCGAAAGCCCCAATTCCAAGTTAGCTCCAATTCCTTCCTCGAGGATTAAGCCATATTATGTATGTTAGCCATTATGATTAATTATAAAAATTGATCCATGACTGAAAAAGTTATAATTGAATTAATGAGCTAAACTTAACTTATATTTGGAGCTAAACTTTTCGGCCTAAATTATTAAATAATGAAAAGGAAAAGGGTTTTGTACTAGAATACTTAATTAATAAACTAAAGATAATTTTATGTTAATTAACTTGCTTTTCCAAAAAAACAGATCTGCAAAATTTTTTTCCAAATATACGCTTCATCCATCTTATCCTAACCATCTTCATTTATTGATTCGTGATATAACAGATTCATTCAATCTTTTTACCTCAACAAATTTTAGAAAAATTAGCTTCAAGATCATTCACGTAATTCATGATTCAAATCAATAAAATAAATTCAAATTTCATCTTCCAGCTGCTACTTAATCTCATTCTAGTTTCTTCATGAATTAAATCATCAAAACAAATTCAAATTTATTCTTCCACCTTTTTTCTCAAACTCATTCACGATATTCCATCAGTGTAATCAGTAAACATAACTTCAAGGTTCTGTCAGCTACATCTTAAGTTCATGGATGATTATTCATCGATTAAATCAACAAGGATAGTTTTAAGTTTCTTCTTCTAGCCGCTTCTTTTTTAAGTTTCTTCTTATTAATAGATTTAATATGATTTTAATACTTATTTATTAGTTAAAATAAAAAATTATAGGTTTTGATATATTGTGGAACAAAAACAGTTAAAAATAAAAGTATTTGAACTCAAAACTAACCATAAAAGAGAGAAAAAAATCGAGTTGCTGGAGGTTAGAGATAATGTTTGTGTTTAGTTTTTCTTACATAGTAAAATGTTTACAAATAATTTATTATTGATTTATTTGTGGTTTATGAAACCTTTCCATATGGTTTATAACAATATCAAATAAAAAATATTTATACACAATAAAATATTTATTTTTATTGTATTTACTTTATTATAGGTTTTCAAGTTCAAAATTTTTAAAATTTAATTATAAACAACAGTTTGCAGAAAAAATATTTATTTTAGTTTTATTTTGGGTTTTTACTTTTAGTTTATGAAACTATTGATAAAACAAAAAAAAAGAAAAAGAATAATTAGAACGTAAGTATCATCTTCAACCTCTAACAAACATGACTTTTTTTATAACAAGATCAAGTAAAAAATATTTATACAAAGTAAAATATTTATTTTTATTTTATTTACTTTTATTTTAGGTTTACTAGTTCAAAATTTTTAAAAATTAAGTACATAAGATAATTTGCAGGAAAATATTTATTTTAATTTTATTTTAGGTTTACTTTTGGTTTATGAAACCATTGATAAAATAAAAGAAGAGGAAAAACAATTAGAATATATGTATCATCAATGAGTAAACATAACTTCAAGGTTCTTCTAGCTACATCTTAAGTTTATTGATGATTATTCATCGATCAAATCAACAAAGATAGTTTCAAGTTTCTTCTTCCAGCCGCTTCTTTTTTAAGTTTCTTTTTATTAACAGATTTAATATGATTTTTAATACTTATTTTGTTAGTTAAAATAAAATATGAGTTTTGATATATTGTGAAACGAAAACCGTTAAAAATGAATATATTTGAACTCAAAACTAATTATAAAAAAGAAAAAAATCGAGTTGCTAGAGGCTGAGGATAATGTTTGCATTTAATTTTTCTTACACAATAAAATATTTACAAATGATTTATTATTGATTTATTTGTGGGTTATTAAAACTTTCAATATGGTTTATAACAACATCAAATACAAAATATTTATACACAGTAAAATATTTATTTTTATTATATTTACTTTATTTAGATTTATCAGATCAAAATTTTTAAAAGTTAAGTATATAAAATAATTTGCAGAAAAATATTTATTTTAGTCTTATTTTGGGTTTACTTTTGGTTTATGAAACCATGGATAAAACAAAAAAGAAAAAGAATAACTAGGACGTATATATTATCTTCAACCTCTAACAAACATGAGTTTTTTTTTTATAACAAGATCAAGTAAAAAATATTTATGCACAGTAAAATGTAAAAAATATTTATTTTTATTTTATATTTACTAGTTCAAAATTTTAAAAAATTAAGTACATAAGATAATTTGCAGGAAAATATTTATTTTAGTTTTATTTTGAGTTTACTTTTAGTTTATGAAACCATTCATAAAATAAAAAAAGAAGAAGAACAATTAAAATGTATGTATAATCTACAATGTCTAACAAATACAATCTTCTCTTTTTTCATGATTGATTTTTAACTAAAAAATATTTATTTGTTAACTATTTTTCATCTAAAACACATAAAAATTTATGATTTTTTATTTAAACAATAATAACAACTATTAAATCTTAAAAAAGAAAAAGAAAAATAAAAATTCACATACTATTTTCTTAATATTTTTCAGAGAGGAAAAAAGAGAGATAAAGTTTTTTTTTTGTATCATTCTTTTTTGTTACTGAGACAGTGATGGTGGTGTCCATCATCACTGTCGTTCTTATTGTTTTTATCTTCTTTTTTTCTTTATATTTTAGAGAGAGAATAAGTAAAAAAACAAAAAAAAATATAGAGTTGAAAAAAAGAATAAAAAATAACATAGAAGTGAAAACGTCAAAATATAAATTTGTCATTCTTGAAAAAATAGAATCTTTTAAAAAAAAAAAAGAAAAGGAAAGAAGGATGTACTTTTCTAAAAAAAAAAAAAAACCTCCAAAAGACTAATTGCTCCCCTCTGCTACCACTACTGCTGCTATATCATTAGTTGACTGTTACGTAAATAAATATATTCAATCTTCTGCGTATAGCATGCAGAGGCTGATGTTTAATGTGGCAACAAAAAAAAAAAAAAAAACAAGTGTAGACTTTTTTTTTTGAAAGGAAGTGTAGACTCCATGATTCTATTTAAACTTTTGGAGTCCATAACCTTTGACTTGAAGCCAAAGAGAAGTAAATATAATATTGAGCTTCACACAGTTAGGGTTTTCTTTATTAAGTATTACATTATACATGTTGTTAACGTAAAGTATAGATTGGATAATGCTTTCTTTGTCTTTTCTAACCTTTGACACTATTGGGCATTCATAACCCTTTAGAACATTGAATTCCTTTCCTTTTTTCTCTTTCAAATCATCACCTGTTTATAATTTATTTGTTTTTCTTCTTTTGCATGGTTTCTTTTTCTTCACTTTTAGGCAAATTTCAAGAATTGGTGTGTTTCAATATGCTTACTAATGTTATAACTTTTTTTTAAAAAAAATAAATAAATAGGATAACTTTCTTTGAGAGTTAAGAAAAACAGTTTATATATAAATATTGAAATTTTATTTAAAGAAAAAGATACTGCACATTAAATTTATATTTGGTTTGAAGTTCACAATTACTGTTATTCTATTTCATTCCATGCTTCTTTGATTTTCTCAGTAATTATTTAGTTGACATCAAATGTGTGGGAATCTTGCATGAGAGAGGGAAAATTACAAAATCAGAAAGGAGGGAAAATATATGAAATTACTTGATTTTCTTAGTTTTTTGGGATGAAATCATATACTAGGGTTTTGTGAGAGTTCACAAATGAGAAGGAATTAAAGAGACGACTGTGAGCCAAATTGATGAGGATTTAACATAAATAGCATGAAAAAGTTGGACTGTGACCCAATTTTTTTTTTTAATTTAAAATTAGTTATCACAGTTGCCCAGGCGTGGTCCCACTCACTATGTTGCACTTCAACTTTCTCAATTGGTCACCAGAAACTGGGGCCGCTTTGACTCATTTGATTGCATTATTCATTTTAAGATTGTTTTACTTTATTTTTAGAAGTTTGCTGTTCCATTTCAATTTGGTATCATTAATTTGAACAATAGAAATAATCTTTCACTCCAAACATGAAATTAAAAAAAAAAAAATCTTAGACGTCAAGAAGGGGCATATATAAGCCATAAGATTAGGGTACACCATAAACATGTAATTTTTTAAATTTATCCTCATCAATTATTAAATTAGATAAAATATATTTATTGTCTCACTAATATAATTAAAGATATAGATAAAAAATATATGGGTTTACAAAATATTCAATATATTTTTTAAAATAATATAAAAATTAAAAAAATGCTAATTTTTTAAGACAAAGAAAGTACCAATTTGTCTTTCTGTTAGATCGCACTATTAGTGCATATAAGCAACCATTCATAAAGTGAAGCTTCTGCAGTTGGAGAAATTTAAGAAGAAAGTCACAAGAAAATAGTGATTATGTTTTGTGCGACAAAATTTGAATTATGAAATCTGAGCCAATAATATTTGAATGTTTATCGTTCAAAGAAAGAAAAACAATTCACAAACAATTAATATTCTCCACCCAACGTTCATCATTGATTAAAAAAAAAAAAAAGCAAGCTAAAGATATAAAGGTGTAAATTAGTCGAAATAACTTATGAGTTATTAGAGATCAATTAAAAAATATTTGAAATTGACTCATTTTATATCAAATTGATCTTGAGCTACTCAATTAATTTATCGAGTAGAATTTAAATACTAAAATATTTAATTTGAGAGATTAGCGAGTATAATTAAATTTTAATATTTTTAATATTTATATTTTATTATATTTATATAAATAATAGTATCTAATTACTTTTAAATTTTAAATTCAATCTAATTTTTTTAATTTGATATTTCAAAAAAATTATTTAAATGACTAGTCTAGTCAAGTTGAACTAAAGACACATATTTCAAATACTTTATTGAATCAAATTCAAACCAAGTTTAAATTTAAAATTTTATAATTGAATTAAACTCAAATTTAACTCGAGTAGATTACACTCTTACAACGAAACAAAAAATAACATGTACAGGAGAGACGAGAAGTCATTATTAGGCATTTAGCCAAACAAGCATGCATCCCACAAACAGGCAGAGAATATAATTAATATAACTCTTCTCTCATGTTGATGTTTTGAGGAGAAAGGAGTGGGAAGCCACAACCCCGTTAATTGGATAAGGCTATTGATTAAATTTGTTAACAAAGCAATCAAATAAGTGGAATCTCAACACCATTTTAACGTTGTTTTGAACAACCAAATTAAAAAAAAAAAAAAAGGGTTTAGAAGAAGATTAATTATTACTAATGTTACTATCATTATTAGTTAACTAACTTCTTTTCAGCTATCAGATAATACCAAAAGTCTATACACTGCACAGAACTAAGCGAGTCTAGTTGAATTGGAATTAGTGCAATGTGACAATTGAATTCTTTCCTGATATGTTAATAAGCATTCAAGAAAAAAAAAGAAACCCTTTTCATTTTTACTGTTGTTTGAGAAATTTGTGTTAATTTGAATGATGAAAAGGGTAGCAAGGAAATAATACAAACCCTAATTAGAGAAGTGCATGCTAATGAGCTGGGACCACAGCCATAGCCGTAGGTTTGGAAATTAATGAAATGGTGCTTATGATTAAACTCTCTGCATCTATAGAGACGAGTGATTGCTTCATGGTAAAGGGGGGAAACCTCAAAAGATTGCTTCATGTATATTATATACAAACCCTAGATCCAATGAATAATTCATGCCACCATGTGAGGATCGATCATGGAAAAATTTCTAAGTTCTAACCAAAAAAATGATGATGATGATGATAATAATAATAATATTGTTCTAACATAATAATATTCAACAATCAACATAAGTTTGTGCTAAAACAAATAAAAGGTTTGACCTTTACAATTGTAGCGAAAGAACAAAACACACCCAATAAAATTGCATCCTAAAAATTGAACTTTGTAGGGATAATCAAATTATAGGAAGCACATAGGAGAAGTATCATTTGTTCATTTTGTATTCAATGTGGGAATTATTGAAAAGGAACAAAGTTGTTTCCATCCTATCATGCAACTTAATTGGGTGCCCTCTTCCTAAAACATTGATGTGATATTAGTGGATTTATCAACTTTAGATTTCGTTTTCATGTCTTTTTTCAAGTTGATCATTTTATGTTTCCATGATCCAGTTGAGTAATGATATTAAAATACATAAAAATTTCAGGTTATTTTCGAATTTCAAATTGAATTATTCGTAATTTTAATTTTTTAAATAAAAAATATTATTTTAATTTAAAAATTAATAATTTAAATCGAATTAAATTTGGATAATCTTGAGTTAATTTAAGGTTTGGTCCATTTGAATAGTCAATAAATTGGAGTTTTACTCTAATTTTAGAATTATTTCAAATTTGAATAATTTTAGATCACTTTTGTAAACAAATTTGAATTAAATAAAAAAAATTTAAATGTAAATAATAGTGAGATACTGAAAGGACTAGGATGTATGGTGTGAGTGAAACTTCTTTTACATATAACATGTTAGGTGTTAAAACTAGCTAGTTAATTAGCACCCAAAATAAAAAGCTAGCAAATTAAATTCAATAAAATTTGCAGATGATGGCGCAAATAAAATAACAATGTCATTCCATTATAGTCAGGTTTTACCTCAGGTGTCAAAAAATAAAACTGTGCATCTCTTTATTGATCAGAGTTCAAATTTTGAAATTAGTATTTGGGGGTATAATTCCACATTTCACAAATCTGAAAAAACAAAAAGGAAAAAAAAAAGGTGTAGTAGTGAACTTCGCTTTAAAGAGCACACCAAACTCACATATAAAGCCTATGGTGCTATGTAAGTTGGGGGCCGAGATTGATGATATGATGATGGGAAGGGGAACCTATGGGGCAAAGATAATATAGTAGTTGAAGCAACAAGTGATTATGGGGGTGTAGTGGGATGGAGTGATGAATTTGTCCCATGAATAGGAGACATTGAGATTAAAGAAACCACATTGCCTGCCCTTCATGCCTCAAATTTCCACCAGGCCATCATCTTTCTGACCTTTGCCCTTCCGCCCTCTTTCCCAATATTTGGCATTATTCAATTATTGAGCATCAAGGATTTATGTTAACATTGTGACTCGTATTCATAGTAAACTTTTACATTAACAACTCTGGTAAAAGGGGTACTAAGTTAGTAAGAAGTTTTTCTCATTTTAGGGTTTTCTCTTTTAATATAATTTTAGTTTACCCTCGTTGTTGGTTACCTAATGATAGTCCCTTTTTTTCTTTTCTTTTTCTTATTTATTACTTTTAATAAACTTGAATATGTTATTTTATTGATAAATTTGTTTTTTTTTCAGCATGTGAAGTTGTATATTTTTTGTGAATATTTTAATTTTTTTATGAGTATTTGTTCTCCTTTATGGAGGTGTTATTTTTCTTTGAAAATATCTTCTTTTTATGGGTATCTTTTATTCTCATGTGAGTATTGTTTTATATATTTTCAAAATCAAAATAGTGTCTATTAGTTTTGCAATACTATTAATTTACTTTGTGCAATGATGATGATTTTTTAAGATTTTACGATAATTTTATTGAGGAATTCTTTTTATAATGATACTATGATTTTAAAACAATTTTAAAGTCATGTAGAAAGAATCTTAAATAGTCAGTTGAATTATTTTAATAATAATTTTTAATATTAATATCTTAAATTATAAATATTGCATGACTATTAAATTAAATTAATGAATGTATAAAACAAAAACAAAACAAAACTCTTGTAAAGGGTAGCATTTCCTCCATTATCTTCTCATTAATTCTCTTTCTCCCGTAATTGTTTTTGGGATTCCCTTCTCACAAATTCTCCTTGTCCCATAATTTTCTTGGTAACAAAAACATGAGACAAACATGGTCAAAAGTAATATTTGCTAAAAAAAAAAAAAGATTTGAATTTAATTTGATTTGAAATTTCAAATTATTTGAACTTAAAAATGATTTAAAGTTTATGAATCAAATCTAATATGTAGGTCAACCGAAATTGATAAAGGTAGAAGTGATAATTTTTAATTCGGCTTGAAAATTTTGATTCAAATTCATTTGAGAAAAGTGACTTTAATTCCAACAAATTTGAAATGACCCAAACTTGACATAATTTAAAAATTTTTGGATTGGATCGGATCAAATTTGAGTCAATCCGATGGGTTAGATCAAAATTGATTGAATAGATTAACTCGTGATTCAATTCAATTGAACGGATGACCACGTAAAGAAAGATAAACTTTACTAATAAATATATAAAAGATAGAATAATTAAAGTAAAAAAGAAAGAATTTTATTTTTTTAAAATGATTAGATTATTTAATTAAATTCAACTTCAACTTCAAATTTAGTTTTAATTTTAATGTTATAGTTATTTTTATTTAAAGTATAGTAATGTTTTTATATTTTTTAACTAACTTACTTTAATTTTATTATGTCTTTTTATGTGTCTAAGTTATAATTTCTCATTTATTGTGATAAATTATTTTATAAGAATAAAAGTTATTTATTGTGGTTAAAAATTTTAATCTAATTTCTTAAATGATTTAATGTAGTAATAAAAATATTATTGTGATAATATTATTTTTTTTCTTATATGTAATTTGATGGGTATTAAAAATTTGACCTTATGATATTGCGATAAAATATTATAAGGGAAGAGTTTATCTCATAGTTTATATTGTAGGCTCATTTATTATGATAAAAATAACATAAAAAAATTATCACAAGTTTACTTATTCTTAAGAATCATTGTGATAAATTTAATTTTTATCATGATAAAATTACATATTAAGATAAATTATTTTTATTAATAAATTTTTATCACATAAATTTTTATCATAATACACAAAATTTTTTGTAGTGAGTGGTTTACTATTGCTATATACTATATGCTTGCTTATGAATTAATTTAAATTATTCTATATAATTTGAATATAAGTTTATATGAACTCAATTTAATTGTTGATTTTCATTATATATTGTAATTTGATTAAAAAACAAATTGTATTTAAATAAAATAAAAATTTTAATTAAATTTTATTTATGCAAAATCTATTTGATTGTAAAATATTTTATAAGAAAATTATTATTTTTCTAATAATTATAAGAAAATATTGCATGAATAATAAAAATTCAAATGAATATTTAAATTTTTAAAAAAAATTGAAAAAATAAATGACTTTACCAAATCTAAAATATAATTTCTAAGGATAAATCTAAAATACAATCCCAAAATTTTTTTAAGCCTAAACTTGATGAGTAACCCAAACTCATATGAAATCTGAGTGATCCAAAAATATTTTGGCCAAAAAATGACCTGATCTAAAAATCAGTCGACCCGAAATAATTCAAACTAGCTCATTTACCATCTCTAATATAATCTTAATTTGACTCAAATTAATTTAAATTTGATTTAATTTAAATTATTAAATATTTAATTGTTTTATATCTTGACTGATTTGATATTACTTGGATCCATACAAAATTATTTTGGTATGAAATTCACTAGACTCAAAAACTGCTTTGTTACCTCCATGTATGATAAAAAAAAAAATTATATTCACCACACTTATATATATTTGAAAATACTTTTGAGCACTTATGTTAGCCTTAAAATTTAAAATATTTATGCATATGAAATCATGAAATATAAATATATTACAAACTCTAAATTATAATAAATTATATTTATACCCTCTACCTTTCGAAAGAATATTTTTAAATCTTTTACAGTTGAACCCAAATATTATTGAAAATTCTCCCGTAATTTCAATATATGATTTTCATAAGGTTAAATATGCTGACACTTTTAGATTTTGTCTTATTATATTATTTAATCCTTTATTTTTAAAAAGTTATATTAAAATATCCCTTTATTTTTATTTTGTTAGACCCTATTGAAACTTCTGTTAATTTAAAATGAAAAATCAATTTTACCCTTAATTTTCATTCTAATTTTCAATTTCTTCTTTGCCTAATCACCGCAACACACCACACCACCACGACAATAACAACAACGCATCACTACCACATCAACATTAGTAGTAATACCTAACAAGAAAAACAAACAAATTTACAGTATAGAAAATCATTCAAAAATTCACAGAAAATCATTCAAAATCTAACAAAATCAATCACAAAAACTCATTCAAAATCTAAGTAAAAAATCCTCATTCAAGTTATTTAAACTCATCCAAATAATCACAAACAAAACCTAGAAATCCTCATCCTCAATTGAAAATAATTCAAATTTTCAAGTTTGATTTCAAAATTTGCATCATAAAAAATTTAAAACAAAAAGAACAAAATCCATTCTCAAGTACGAAGCATATCTAGATATGTCAAACCTAGAAAAATCCATCTTTGAAAATCCAAAAAACCCGAAAAATCTAGAAAAGCATTCCATGTTTATGTACCCATCTTTGAAAAACCTATCAAAAAAACAATACTTATGGGTTAGACTAAGAGGTTCGACGCTAGCTTGAGGTCGATCTTGGGTTTGAAGGGGAAAGTAGGGGTGAGAGTGATGTTGAATGTGAGTGAGATTGGAGCATCGCCAGTTGGTTTTAATGGAGATTCGATTTTAATGGTAATGAGAAAGAGAGACACATTGATTTGGGTGAGAAAACTGAAGATGAAGCTAAATAGGTAATGAAGCTGAGACGGATGCTTACAAGAAGGGGTCGACAGTGGTGGGCAATGGGATCAATGTCATGGTTGTTTTTCTTTCTTAGTTTCTTTTTTATGTTTGTCTTTGAATGAGGATTTTGGTTTGATTTTTGAAAGAAATGTGAAGATTGATTTTAGGGAAGATGAGTGTTTGTATTTCTAGAATTTGTAGAGCATGAAGAAAAAAATAGTATGTGAAGAAAAAAGAATAACTTTGATATTTTCAAATTTTAAAATTCAAGTTGTTGACTTTTTCATTTTTAACTGATGAAAATTAGAGTAAAAAAAGATGGAAGTCCTAGTTAGTGTAACAAAATAAAAATACATGGATATTTTAGTATGACTAAATAGTACATTACAATAAAACTCAAGGTATTAGCATATTTAACCCATTTTTATAATGAAGCATCAATAATAAATATTTGTCTTTGAACTAATTAACCTAGGACTAAAATTGAAGCAATAAACAATCGCAAGCTTGATTTAATGACGAGTGAATCTCTAAATTTGAGCATAGAAATTAAAAAATGAAAATTGAAGTACTAAATTATTAACCGAATGGCTAAGACTTTATAAATGATTCGCTATATATCTTTGGTTTAATGATTCAAAAAACTCAAATCTTTAAGTAAATTTTTAATTGTACTCAAAACTTTTAATTGAGTTAATTACATCATAATTTGACAGATTTCAATTGAACCCTATGTCAAAATTAGAATTTAGTAAAATACATATTTAGTCTTAGTTGACCCTTACACTTTTTTAATTAGTTCAATCAAACCCAAAAGTAAGTTTAGAACTTAATCAATATGATACTTTTATTTTTATTCTAATTTATCTCATTATTGCTTAATTAAATTTATTATGTATTTTTATATGATGAATTTTAATTTTACATTTAAATTTAAAAAACAAAAATCTAAATTTATAATTCATAAAAATCTCTCAATCTCTCATTTTTTAAAAAAATTCTCTAAATTTCCTTAAAAATTATTTTTTATCTTGTAAATAATAAATTATTCAAACCAATTAAACTAA
Organism: Omphalea diandra; assembly: GCA_949677035.1. NCBI lineage: Eukaryota > Viridiplantae > Streptophyta > Magnoliopsida > Malpighiales > Euphorbiaceae > Omphalea > Omphalea diandra. Next base: position 12,912 of record CATIWR010537163.1, read on the forward strand.
AAAATTCTAATAAATATTTAAAAAATTAATTGCATTAGCTTAATTAAAATGATACTTTATTTTTTATTTAATTTAATCTTATTTTTGCTTATTTAACTTTATTATTTACTTTTATATAATGAATTTTAATTTTATATTTACATTTTAAAATTTGTAAAATTTAAATCTATAGTTCATAAAATCTTTAATCTCTCATTTAAAAGAAAATTACCTGAATTTCTCCTTAAAAAATTAATTTTTATATTTTAAATAATAAATTATTCAAACCATTTAAAATAAGAACTTCTAAAAAATATAAAAAAATCAATTACAAGAATCTAATTAAGATGATATTTTTATTTTTTATTCAATTTAATCCTATTTTTTGTTTAATTAAATTTATTATATGCTTTTTTATTATAATTTTATTTTTAAAATTTTAAAATATAAATTTATAAAATATCTCAATCTCCCATTTAAAAAAAATATTTCTTAATCTCCCCTTGAAAAATTAATTTATATATTTAAATAATAATTTGTTTGAACTGTTTAAAATTAAAACTTTTAAGAAATATTTAAAAAATTAATTACATGGCATGAACCTCGAAATAAAAAAATTAATCTCCCGTTTTAAAAAAAATATTTCTTAATCTCTCCTAAAAAAATTTTATCCTCAAAATAAAAATTTAAGAATTTATTAGTTTATTATTTAAATATATAAAAATAAAATTTTATAATTTAAAAATATAAAATTAATTATCTATCAACTAAAATAATATTAAAATTTTATATTTTTTTGAAAAATTATTTAAATTGAGTAAAACCTATTGTGGATTTGATTGATATAATTGAAAAAGTATAAGAGTTAATTGAGTTTAAATATACATTTTACTAAATGCTGATTTTGGCATGATATATAATTGAAATCAATTCATCCAATTAGGATATAATTGACAAAATTAAAAGTTTTAGTTACAATTAAAAATTCATAGAAAGATTTAAGTTTTTTTGAATCATTAAGCCTATATCTTTTATGATGAGTTAGAAATGAGTCTTTATATATTTTTCCCTCTCTTAATTCCCTGAAAAATCATTGTTTCTTTATTTATTTCACTTATTCTTGTTATATATCTAATAAGTTTGAAGTTAACCATCAGTTTGACTTAATTTTACTATATTAATGATAAGGTGAGATATAATTGAAATTGATTCATTAAATTAGGGTACAATTGATAAAATTAAAGGCTTTATATATAATTAAAAATTTATATAAAGATTTGAGTTTTTTGAATCATTAAACTTATAACTTTTATGATGAGTTAGAAATGCATCTCTCTATCTCTTTCTCTCTCTTAATTCCGTGAAAGATCATTGCTTCTATAGTTATTTATTATCATGCATTAGATTAATTTCACTTATTCTTGTTTTATATCCAATAATTTTAAGTTAACAATCTGTTTGACTTAATTTTATTGTAGTAAAGGTCAGATGCTAATATTTGCACTGATGTAAGTAATTTTTTTTTTTACTACAATATAATATTGATAAAATTAATGTTTGATAAATTAATAACTTTTTAAATAATATTTTTGATTGATCTCAAATTGAATTGGTTGATCTCAGATTGAAGTTGATGTGCTAAATTAATGATTTACTAAATTTATAAGGTACTACGTTATAAAAAAAACTGTGAAAGTTGACTTAATATGTATTTTCGAATACACAGAAATATATAGACTATTGTATTTTCTTAAAATATGAGTTAAATGATATTTATTTTTAAATTGATAGTGAGATAGATTATATTTCAATTTTTTTTTGTAGCATAATGAAATAATCTGAGATGATATTTTTGTATTGAAAATGACTTATAAAATAGAACTATCATCTTCATTTTTACCGTCTTATTTATTTTCTATAATGTTTGTAGTAATTTCCTTGCCAATCAAAATATAAATCTAAATATTTTTTATCAACAAATATTTTATTAACTGGTTAATTAATATATGCCTTAACTAGTTAATTAATATATGCCTTAGTTCATATTTAATATATATTATTAATTCTAGTCATAAAATTAGTTTTAAATAATTATTTATCATTTATCAAATAATTATATATAATATTGACATTATTTTATATTATGTAATATAAAATTATTATATTAAAAAATTTTGAATAAAAAATTAAAAAGTTGATTACCATATAAAAATTTTAATTAAAAAATTAAAATCCAAAAGGTAAAAATTTCTAGACAGAAAGATAAAATTATATAAAAGAAATTTCTGAAGAGATAATTAAAAAATTTAAATAGTAAAATTCTAAAAAAAATGAAAAAATCTAAAAAGTAACAATTTATTTAGACAAAAAACTAAAATTAAAACTAATTATATTTATTGTTCAAAATTCTAAGTATGTAAGAGCTAGTGACAATATAATAGATTGTCATAAATTATTTTTATTCAAGTTTAATAAATTTTATGTCAAAATGATATTACACAAGATTGAATAGATGAATTAATAGACAATATTTTATTATAATATCTCACATATATATATATATATATATATATATATAATTTATAATTATTTATTATGAAATATTTATATTATTTGTTTGATTGATTATTAAAAATTCATTTTATTCAAATTTAATAAAATTTTTCTTAAAATTGTATCACATAAAATTAAAAGTATGAATTACTAAATAATTTTTTTATCACAATTACCTTTATATACATAATTATAAAATTATAAAATTATAAAATTATTTTATTAATTAATTAATTTGATAATAATTTTGTAAAATAGTAATTATTTTATTTAATTAATTAACTAATTATTTAATAAAAATAAATATTAAATTTATTTAAAATTGATTATTATAACTATCTTATGCAATATATGAATTTGCGGCTAGTTTTTCTCACTGCTAATTTATAGGTTACAAGAAGGAACAGTTTATGCCGTGTTCAGGGGACAAGGGGTGAGGTCATGGAGTCTCTTCAACTTTTTGACGTCATTTTTTTTTATGTTTTATTCCAACTTTCGGTTGAAGATCCGATTTAACGCCTCAATTTAGGCTTGGAAGTCAATATCTTCCTTAAACTTTTTTAAGTCAATTGAACCCTTAAACTAGTTGAAACTGTATAAACAAGTCCAATCAATAATAGAGCCTAACAAATTTGTTAACACAACTAACAGCCATATTAAAGAATAATAAAATGGATCCCTTGGTCACTCTTTTAACCTTTTATAATTCACAATTTTCTAATTTTAAGACTAAAATTTTATCTTCATGAACTTCAAATTCTCATCACTTAACTCATCAAATTGATTTCATTTGCATCCAACAGTTATAGCGTTGATCCCATTAAACACACTATTTGCTAATGTTTTGAAAATTGGATAGAACCAATTGGTTAGATTGGTAAAATTAAAAATTAGACAAGTGTTTGGTTTGATTTAATCTAAACTGCTTTTTAGTATTATTTTTTATTTTTAATTATTATAATCATATTTATATATTTTTAAATTTTAAAGCTATTTTAATAAATATTTTTTAAATTTTATTTATTTTGAACAAATTAAATTGAATCGATCGAACCGATTAGACCAGTTGAACCACAAATCAATCAGTCAATCGATTCCCTGACCGCGTGATTTTAAAAACATTGCTATTTGCTTTAATCTCCCAAGATGTCGATGTTTACTCATTGAGTAAAGATTTAGATGTATTGGTAATAGTGGTTCCGTTGAGGTAGACATAGTAATTGTGGAAGTAGCAAAACAGAAGGCAGGGGCTTGGCGCTGGGCTTTGGCTTTGAGTTTGCATTTTATGGTTGCAAAACCTTTGAATTTTAGATCGTTAAATTTGTGGGTTTTTTGGTCATGAGAAATTCATTTTGTAAGACTATGGAGAGAAAGTGAGATAGAGAAATAAAGAAAGAAGATAATAAAATTCTTATATTTGAGAGATATTGATAATTAGTTAAGAGAAAATAATAAAAGAAAATAAATTTTTAGGTGTTGAGCGAGAAGAAGAAAAAATGAATTTTCTAGGTTGTATCTATGATGGATGGTTGATGAATAGTAAGTGAATGTGAAAATTTTTTGATTTGCTGAGAAAAAAAAAGAGAATTTTTTTATTTTTTTATTATTTTTTAATGTCTGTTTATGTTCATTATTGATTGGATTTGTTTATGTGGTCTTAACAATTTAAGAGCTGAATTAACTTCAACTAAAAGCATGGATGAATTTAAAAATTTGAATCGCTCAAATATTCTTAATTTAAAAGTTAATTTAAGAATTTTATCTATTAATTTAGGAATTTCATGTATTAACCAAATCTTTTAATAAAAAGACAAAACATGTGGATGTAAAAGAGTCCGAAATCAAAGTTAATTAGTAAATTTATTTTTAAATAGGAGAAGTTCGCATGCATATGGATAGAGTCAATCATATGAGTCAACACTATTTTTCAGTAAGTCAAACAATACACATAATTTTTTATCAGTTTTTAGTAAAATAACCACACACGTACTTTCAATTTGCTCATCATATTTTAAACAAATACTACATAATATCAATATATAAAATAAATATATAATAATATTTTTATCCACATCAAATCATATGCACATGTTTAAAAAAACGTTCCAACACATTGTGATTGCTTTTGAACTTACATAGTTATTATATTTTTATGTATAAATTTATTTTTATGTTTTTGTGGTTCTTTGTTTATTGTCCTTGTTCAATCTTATAAAGATGATTAAAAATTATTTTTATTAATTTTATATCATATTATTATTATTAATTATGTTTATAAAATATTTTATATTATTATAAAGTATTTTAATTAAATTTGATCAATGATGAATCATTCACTTTTAAAATAATTGATCAATGATGAATCATTCACTTTTAAAATAATTAAAATGATAAATTTAACATGATAATAATATATTGAACTAATTTATTATATCAATTATTTAAAATAATTAACTTAATTTTATAAGAAATATAATAATAAATATTCACATGCAACACACGTGCTACATTTGCTAGTTATATATAATTAATTAAAGGTAATAATGTTTGTGAGACTTACCATTGTGGTCTATACAAATACTTTTGTTGGGTTGAAGTAGTTAGCTCGGATAGTTCTGGTTAGGTTCCTGCAAGGCAATAGAGATGAGGAGGGTTCGGCCAATTGTCGGCAGCCCACTCTGATGTTTTAAGTTAATAAAGTGCAATAAAGAAAGAATAAGTGAATGCAATACGTGAAAAATATCTTGTAGTGCTCTTTATATAGTGATTTGGATACTTTTTTTTTTTTATTAGAGTAAGATTTGAACTTTTTCTATTTAGTGATTATTTCTCGATGGAATATATATTTTGATAAGATATAATTTCCTGATAAAAGATAATGTTTTTATTTAGAATGAACTGTGGATTAGTTATAAATAGGCGAAACTAAGCTAGCTCATATTTTTATGGGTTTTATGATGGGTTGAGCTACACTGGCTTGTTATAATGATGAAGGCTGAAATGGGTTTTGTATGTGATTGAGTCTAGCTCATATTTACTTGAATTTAGTTAAAATTAACAATACAAAAATATTATCTAATCATTTTATTTTCTTTTTTTAACATGATGTAAATTATAAGAATCCATATTACGTTCTAAAAAAAAAAATCCATTGTCGGTCATACCTTGTCTTTTTTTTTTTTTTTTTTGAAGAAATAGGTCATACCTTGTCAATTTGTTTAATGAGTATTTTAATTTATTCAGAAATGTTTATTTATTTACAAAATGAGTATTTTAATTTATTAATATTTATAAATATTATAATTTTTTTAATATGAAAATTATCTACTAGTAAATAATTATAGCCGGTGCTGTCTCTTTGTCATCTATATACACTTGATTTTTCGCATGTTAATTATGACTTTTTTGCAAATAAAAAAGAATGAAATTATCTAATTATCTATCGATTTTGGGTCATAAATAAAAGGTTGGAAGATAATGATGATCTCATTCCCAAATTTCTCACGAGCAAATGCATGCACTTGTCTTATTAATCAAGCAACCATAATTTGTCTTAATCTAATAATACTTTTCCCTTTTGGACCGAAAAGGGAAAAGAAAATCAACAAAGTGATTGAATTAGACCTCGATGTGTTAATATAATGTTTAGCTAGGATTAGGACTTGATTAATATAGGTCTAACATCAATATTAAAATTTAATCCGTGCATATATATGGAGAGTGAAATATAAATATAAATTATACTAATATATTATTATAATATAAAATCATATGCGTAATATCCGAAGATAACTTAACAAAGCCTTAATTAAAAAAACAGCTCGCCAAATTTGACCCGACTTGTGTTCTAATGAAAGCGGCCACTCCATTCAGTTCATCAATTCTCTTACTTGATCAAGGACACAAACGTGCCTAATGACAAAGCGTGTCCATCGCCATGGTTTTCGTTCCCTCCAACCCCATATAAACTTTATATTTGTCGGTGTCCATATAATCATAAATTGAGAAAAAGAAAGATTTTTTTAATTTTTTTTAAAAAATGCACATAATTTTTTCACATTTATGGAAAACACATGCATGCATGCTTGTAGAGGCAGCAAATAGGGTGAAGTTGATTATTTCGGATGGAATATTTTTGGATTAGATCATTTTTGAGTTGAAATATCTTTAGATTTGGTCAAATTTGAATCTTTCTATGGATTTAAATCACTCATCAAATTTGTATACAAAAAAGATTTTGAATCGAGTTGGAGTGAAATTTCGGATTTACTATTAAAAATAATATTTTCGATTGAGGCGTGTCAGATCATTTATTATTCTATTTTTTTGAAATTAATATTTTTTAAATGTCCATAATTTAGTAAGAAAATAATATTTTTTTTAGAAAAATTATTTTTAATCAAATATATTTAACATAAACACAATTTAATTAAATTTTTTGTGTTTTATTTAGATACTTAAAAAATTAAATATAATTTATTTTTTAAACAAATGACTACATATAGTGAAAACGGGTAATTGAATTAAGTTTATATAAAATTACAATTAAATTATATATCATAATTTAAAATAATTTACAAATAAATATATAGTGTATAATGGCAACAAATCACTCACTACAAAAATTTTATATATTATGAAAAAAATTTATGTGAAAAATTAATTTTATTTTAATATATAGTTTTAGTGTGATAAAAATCAAATTTATCATAATTATTATTAAAAATAAGTAAAATTATGATAAAATACTTTTATATCAAAGTTTTTATTATAATAAATGATTATACAAAATAAATTATAACATAAACTCTTTTTCATAATATTTTATCATAATATCTTCATGTTAAATTTATAGTGCTCATCAAATTATGTAGAAAACATTAATATTATCACAATAATTATGCTATATTAAATCACTTAAAAAATTCTATTAAAATTATTTTATCACAATAAATAATCTTATTCTTATAAAATAATTTATCAAAATAAATTAAAATTACAGTGCATAATAGTCTAAAAATAAAAATTGAAGTATTCAATTAATCAAAATAAAAAATTTTTACAAAAAATTAATTGTAAAGTTATGCATTTGGCTCTGGTGATCAGAATGGAAAACTTTAGACTCCATAAAGTAGTGTGCAACTGTAATGATTGACTAATTTAAGCTTTTGGGCAACTCAAATGGTTAAAGTTATTGGTATAGAGAGTGTTGACTGATCGATTCTTTTTTTGGTTTTGATTTTATTTAGTAGCAAAGTAGGCTAAATTTAATATGATGGCTATTTTTCTTTTCTAGTTTGGATTTGAAATCATAGGACAGCCTCCACTCCAATTCTAAAGAAAGAAATGGGCATTGGAGAATCCCGCTTTAGCCAATGATCAACCCCCCCACCCTAAAATTAGGCTTTTACGTGTCTTTCGTTATATGCGAATGAATGTAATAGTTTTTTTTTTTTTTTTTCTTTTTCCAATAAAAATTCTGATACAGCTCAAGAGATCCCGAGATTAAGATTTGATATTTTTGGGTTTGTGTTTTTCCAATGTGGATCTTGTTGTGCACAGTTGGAGTGACATATGTGTTGGATAAAGTTGATTTCGAATTATATTAATTTTGGATTATATTTTTTTAAATAAATTTGAATCTTTTAATTATTTTGAATTGTAAATAAAGTTATGAAATTGATATATACAAAATCTTGAATTATTTTTTAAATTTCCAATTAAGTCACTCATAATTTTATCTTTATTGAAATATTTTATTTTTAAATAAATTTTAATTAATTTAAATAACTTCAAATGAGTTAATTAGTGGATCAAATCAAATAGATTAGTTGATTAGATTTTTTAAAATTAAGAGGTTATATGAACCAATTAAATGATACGTGTTTGAGAGAGTTTTAATAGGCAATTGTTATTAATATTACTTTATAAAAATAGAAAAATAATTTAATTTTTTAAAAAGAAAAAAAAATGATATATCCTATATCCTTTTTTCTTTTTAAAATTTTCTTTTTTATTACTAATATAAAATATTGATTAATAATTTTTTAATTGAAAAAGTACCACAAAAGACGAATCACAAAAGAAACTCAAGGTATGTCCAAGCTTGACAATGGCATTGGAGATTCAAAAGTCAGAAACTCATATGCATGTGTCTATTGTCACCATTAAATAAGCCGCATCATACATGTCTTCCATTCTCTCTTCTAACCACTCTCTTTCGAGTTTTTTTCTTTTTTTTTGGACTGTTGTAGGTGAAATCTCGTCCATAATTAGACTCATATTTCTATATTTGTTAATTTTTATAATCTTTTTTCTTTTTAGTTTTTTGTCAAATTTTAAAGATTTCATCCGTTACTTAAAAAACTCCTGTGTTTTTCATTTTTTTAAAAAAAATCTATTACTTGACGTGAAATTAAATCATTTAAAATTTATTTATTTTTCTTTAGTGAAGTGAGTTTGATTTTTTTGTTTTTATTGTCCTAATCAACTCTATATATCTCATTGCTTGTTTTTTTTTTCTCTTATTATGTTGGGTTATATGGATTTTCTTTTATGGGATAGGAGTATAGATGAATCCTTCTATAAGGTTTTTTAGTTTTTTTTTCTTTTTTGAAAGTTTGGATGTGATTAGTATATAATTTGTGTTGAAATTTTTGTGTGGGCTAATATTAATTATGAATTTATTTTAATTATTTATGAAACGGACTGATTAATATATTTTATTAATTGGGGGTAAGTTCAATTAAAATGTGATCAATTGAGTTATGAGCTTGTGACACTTTTGTGGACCTATATAAAAGACGACCAGTGTAAACCTATTTTAACATGAACTTGTGATAGGTGAGCCTGTTAAAATTTATTATAAATAGACTAAGTCACCTCTCATGTCTTCATATTGACAACTCTAGTTGTTACGCTCATTGTAGCTGTCTTATGAGAATGTCAAAGAGAGGAAAACCTATCTTTCTTTTTTCAACCCTTCTGACATATTATTCAAGTGTTTGATTTCAGTGGTTGTAATCATGACTTAAAGTAATTTGGGATTCAACGAGTAGACAGGTACACAATTTGTTTCCGCTTAATTGTTAAAAGTTGGTGTTCTAAATTTATGTACTAGAGCCTGAATTAAATTATTACATGTGGTATCAGAGCTAGATTTGTACATGATTTAGAACCCTAAATATTTTGAATTGATAATTATATTGAGTCTATTTACTTGTTTTTTTATGAAGAATGGATTGAATAAAAAAAAATGGCCGATTGTGGGTGTTGATGGAGGCAAGATGTTATGATGCGATTACTTTAGTTAAGCTTCTTCATTATCAATTTTTTTCGATGCGCAATATAAATATTCTCGCTTTGTGTGATATATCTGTTGTGTGATCATTAGTTGGTTTGATTGATTGAAAATGGCAGTTTTTATGCCTTCAGGGGCACCTAGGGAACAACCACCTAATTCTAACCCTAATTATCAGCAAAACCCTAATTCATTATTTGATAATTTGCAAAACTTGTATCTTAATCAGGGGCTCTTGATGCCTAATTCAGCTCCTAGGTTATCACCTTTTGGTCAACCCTTGCCATTTCCTTCCTTAGTCCCTTCATCGTCATTTTCCCAATCGGGACCGCTCCCTCCTGGTGCAGTTCCTAGACCTGTTGTGCCTCCCTCGGGGTCCCCACCTCCTACATTGTCTCCAAACATGGGTCCAGGTAGACCCACTGGGCCACCTTCCCACCAACCTTCACCTTTTGGGTCTAGACCGCCTCCTGGGTCATTGCCTTCTTCTTCCGGCGATTTTGTAGTTATGGGCTCTGCCCCTGGGGTACCAATTCAAGGACCACTGGCACAACCTTTGGGTGCTTGCCCAAGTCCTATTGCATTTTCCACTACACCTTAATTTATGTCCCCTTCAATCTCATCAGGTGGTTTGGTCAATAATGGCCTTTCTGCACCACGTGTTTTTGGTAGGCCATGATTTCCTCCTCCTAGCGGCGCACCACAACAACCATTGATGGGCCCTCCATCAACAAGTGGGGCAAACCGCATACAAATTGAGGATTGAAACCCATACCCAAAACAAGAAACCCGATTGATGGATTGAAGTTGGATGGTTCTTTGTTTGTGTTGGTTATGTCTTTGATGATTAGTTTGCGTTGTTTGAATTATTTGTTGATGACGTTTTCTAATGCACAAACAAACAACAATCGACGAAGGCTCCCTTTCTTCTGTGATTCTACAAAACAAAAAAAAAAAGGAAGAAGATGTGTGTCGCACGTCTCGAACCCATGACCACGGTGCTCCTAACCTTGAAGTTGGCCAACTGAACTAAGTCAATTGCTTGTCAATTTCTTATGCGGGCAAATATCTAAATAAGTATGCTTATATTTTTGTACATCATGACATAGTTTAATTTTATTTCAATAATTATTAATATGTATACATATAAATATTTAGGTGGTTTGTATATATAGTTAATTGTCAATTATTATTTAGTGATATTAATTTTGTGATAAAAT
>CATIWR010537188.1:0-21049 GCA_949677035.1 Omphalea diandra
AACCTTATATACATACCTACTTTCCTTGTATACAATCCTATAATTAAGCTAAAATGTAAGGCAATTATCAAGCCTATAATTGAGCTAAAATTAAGATAATTACTACAATTAGAAGATAAACACTAAATAAGAAATTTATAGTACAAGACATAAAAATATTCATATCAGTAACAGTATGAACTTAATTGTTTGTAGTTATTTTGTTATGTAACCAAAAACACAAAAATTGAACACAAATAACTCATGATATGGTGGTTACCAACAATAGGGGGAAAAAACCTTTTTGTCAATTTAAATATGACTAAAAATAACTAAAATAAATATTTTTTTAAGAAAATTATTGATTAGTACTTAAGAATTACTTTGTAAATCATAATGCTTTGATCCATGTAATTGATAGTATCCCATCCAATAATGGAAATTGAAATATAAGTACAGAAATAAACTGAGATGAAAAAAAAAAAAGAAGATTACCCTACAATTTACAAGTGAAATTGGATGCCCAAGTTATTATCTCCTCAATTCAATCTCTATTTTAAATATTAATATATGATCCAATTTTTTTTTTTTTGTACACATAACGCGAATACATGATCTGTACGTACTCTCTCAATGAGAAATGGACTTTAGTTTTACATGCAGTTAAAATGTGAAATCTTATTTAAAATATATGAAGTAATATTTAATTTGAGAGGTTTAATGAGAGATTTTTAAAAAATTTATAGATTTGATAAAATTTAACTTTCAAAGTAAAAAGAGCGGCAAAATCTATAGATTTTTCAAAATCTATCATCAATCCAAATTCATCAAAAATTTAAAAATCTAATTTGGAGATAAATTTTATCAAATCTCTCATTTTAAAATGAGAAATTTTACTCATTTTTTAATTCCAAAATTGTTTAAATTTATGAATTTTATATGTATAACAAAGAAGTTATAATTTTAAAATTTATGATCATCTCTTCTTTTTTTTTCTTTTCTTTTTCTTTTCTTTCCCTCATCTCAACATTTATAGAATCATTTGAAGGTTTTTTTTTTTTTTTTGTATCATTCTAACTAAAAATCAATCTCTATTTTTTCTTTTTTTCTTGTTTTCTTTTATAAAATTCAAATATGCTATTTTTTTTTTTAGTTCATTCTGATTTTTTATCTTTAGATTTTGAAGTTCGTTTTGTTTTGAATGATTTTTCTTAAATGTTTTCAAATTTACCTCTTTGTGTATATTCTAAAATTTTTTCTCATATATATATCTTGTTTGATTGATCTTCCAATTAATATGAGGTGTTTACATACCTCTCTTATGTGAAAAGTTTGAATTTATTGTCATTCATATTCATATGTGATATTTTGTTATTTGGTTTATGACACAAAAATTTGTGCATATATTTTGAAAGCATATATGGAATTCAAATGATTTACATTGGACTCATAGCAAAAAGACTATAAAATGTAACAGTGACAGTTTGTCATCAAACAAATCATGTTTCCTATGAATTTGTCCCATCAAATTTTTTATCAATTCGATTTATTTTTTAAATTCAATCATCCTATTTGATTTAGAACTTGTTACAAACTTGTTTAACCATGTAATGTCTTGCATGTCCATTTTGTACTATTTTTCACTTAAAAATACCTTATCTTTATTTCTCAATAAAAATATTTAAGAAATCAAAAATAATTTTAAATTTATTTCATAAAATTTTGATAAAATTCTAAATTTTTAGACCTTAATTCAAATGAAGCCTAAAGGTTAAAAATTTATGAGTCTGTGAGTCCATTTAACATGCGATTTATTGATATATAAGCAAGAGAAATTTTTGAATGTTCTTAATTCATCATCTAATTATGAATTTTTTACATCACATGTCAAATAAATAATAATTAAATTTTATATTTTTAAATTATTATTTATTTTCTACAAAATATAAATAATAAATGACTTCATGTAATTAATAAATTTATAAGTTTATATAAAGCTTATTGGTCAAAAAATTTCAAATTTTTGCATGGTTGACAATTATATCTATTTTTTAATTTTGACAAATTTAGCTAGTTTTCAAAGTTTTTAAAAATTCTTAACAATTTGAGATTTTGGTTAAAATTAGATAATATAATCCATAATATTTCATTTATGTAAAATTAAATTTTAAGAATGATTTGTTTAGTGAATCCTATTATTTTCAAAATTTACTTTTATGTGAATGATATATCATAAACTATATCATCTGATTTTGATCAAAATTTCAAATTGATCCTAATTACTAAAATCTTTATAAAATTTGTTAATTTATCAAAATTAAAAAAATAGATATAATAATCAAAACACGCAAAGATTTGAATCTTTTTAACAAATAAAACGTTGTGTAATAAACTTTGAGTGAGAGAGCTGTTACCCTAATTTTGGCATAACCAAGACGTGTGGCATGTCCCAGCATTTAGGGATTAGTCTAGCTTTCATATCTCACCATTAAACCTTTCTAATTCCAACCATTGCCAACCAACCTGGCTGCATAAGATCAATACATTCCCATACCAAATGGTTTAAACTTTAAAAAGCTACTTGCTAGTTGGACCTCCCCTGCGAAAACTTTACTAATGATAATAATAATAATAATAATAATAATAATAATAATAATAATAATAATAATAATAATAATAATAATAATAATAATCATAATACATTTTAAATTTTAAGAAAAATATTTTATTTCATTTTATTAAACTAGCTCAAAATGTACTACGTTATAAATATTAACTTTTATTTTTAACAAATAAAATCACATGTTTGCCATTTAAAAGTATTTCATGTTGAACTCTTAAATTTAAAGAAATATGACCATCTAAAAAAATTTACGTAATTGTTATGACACTATATAAATATTTATTGAATAAAAGCAAGAGTTTAATAGCTTAGCATAAGCTTGATTTAATAAATATTTGGGTCTTGTTTGGTATAAATTATTAACTTCCATAGAAGTAGCTTTATATAAGGGATTACTTTCTAGAAAGTTATTTTCCTAGAACTTAAATTGTATAGTGTTTGATTTGTATTTTTTTTTTTTTTTGAAAAATAGATCACAATTATGTTTAGCTCACTCATTATACGTGATAAAATATTATTTTATGACTAATATTTATCTTTTAAATATATTTATTTAAAGAAATATTAAAATTTAATAAATATTTATCAACTTTTTTGAAAAAGTTACACTTATTGACTTCTCTCAATAAGTTGTGTATTTGATACTAATAAATAACATGTTTGGTATTACTATTAGAAAAATCTGATTTTCATATTAAAAAAGTAGAAAAAAGAATTTTCTCATACGTGGTTATAGATTTTTTAAACAAAAATTTTATAAGTAAAAAATTATTATGGATAAAATCTTAGAAGATACATTTTTATCAAAATCAACTTTCTTACTCATAAAACTCACATTAAAGAAACTATAATTAATTAGAAAAAATCTCTTTTATTTTTTGTTTCAAAATCAGATTTTTCAAAAGTAATGTCAAACAAGCTCAAAATTGAGTGGTCAAAAGGAAGTGTATATATATATATATATATATATATATATATATATATATTTGACTTTGCACTTTCTTATAGTTAGAAAGTTATACTTTCTTAGCCAACTTTCTTTAAAACCAATAATATTCACCCTTTTTCTTAGTTATAAAAAAAAGGATGCAAGAAATAAAATATTTTTTATTAAATAATAGATATTATAATATTTTTGTCATAAAAAAAAGTTTTAGTTTGATGTTAAGAATCAAAAGAAAAAAGCTGCATAGAATTTTTTTTTTTTTTTTTTTTAGCAACTACATAGATTTTCATTGTGTAGCTCGTGATTCATTAAAATAATGAAATACATGATTCGTGATGTTAAAAAAAAAAACTATGATATGTGTGCACAAGAATAGCCCATAAAGATCATGGAAATCAGAAGAAGAGTTCTGCTGTGTTCAGTAAGTTGTTTCTCCACTTTAGCTCCAAACCTACGAATTTAGGATTCGTGGAGATGGTGAGATGTTAGACCATACTAGCAAATGTTATTATATTTCTCATAATATATGATATTGAAAAGATTATTTACACAAACTATACTCACCACTGAAATATCAATGGAAGAATTCCATACGTAAACAATGGTATAATATAATAGAAAGTAGTGATCTTTTTGGAAAGGAGTGGGCAACTTATCATTAGAGAATGGAAACAAAACTAGTTTTTGTCATACTAATGGTTTTTTAGGTTTATGGGGAATCGTTTTGATACTTATATTCCAAGATACTAATTATAAGTCAGCCATAATTAGAATGTGATCACGTTTCTAAGCTCTGATTTGGCCGTCTAATTCTTGTTTACACCTTTACTTTTCTGTGAGCTGAGTATTATTACTTTAGACCAGAGAGAGCCGTCAATAATAATAATAATAATATATACTTTATCATGATGTTGATTGTTATTATCAACAACTCAAGATTTTATGGTTTTAAACAAGATTATAATAGCGGCATTGTTTATGGCTATGTGGCTATGACATTAAAGTTCTTTAAAATAAACGGGATTTTTTTAGTCAAATGCTTTCAAATCATAGTTCCATTTTTAATAATCAAGATATTAATTTCAGGTTTAATGAATGATTTTGCTGGATTTTGGGAGTTGGTTTGTTTGATCATTTGTACAAATATATACTTGTGCAATTCTGCTAATAAATAAATTTATCATTGGACTAGTAAACAATGATAAATATATTAAGAACAAATAACCTTTAAAGCAAATATTTTCATTATAAAGCACAATACTTTTAATTTAAAAGTATTGAAATTGTATTAAATTTGGTGATATTCTTGTGATATATATATATATATATATATGCTAAGTAGTAGTTGATGATTTATATATTAATACGTGGTTTGCTTGTTGACGTTCAATGACTAAATATTTAAACATTAAACAAAAATATTTGATAAATATCAGTGATGTATGTTTCAATTTAAAATCAATGTTTAACATGTAGAAAATATAATTGAATACTGAAAATTAGCTTTTTTAGTGTTTGAATATAAAAACTGATGTTTGAATTTTTTTTAGTAATAACTTTATATTTATTATTTTATAAATTAATATTTCATATAAAGTTAATTAAAATATAAAAATAATTATTTTTTTATCATTTTATAATATAATAACATATTTAACTGTTAAAATTACTAAGCATTTATATTTATTAATAATTCATAGCTAAATGTTGAGTGTTGATCACTAAACATTAATTGTTGACTATTGATCGCTCTTGAAAAACCAAACACATTATCATATTGTGGTTAATATTTCTTTTAACTGGCTTGTAAATAAATATTTGAATCAATTTATACACATATCAAATTGACATTTATTTTCAATTATAACTACAAGATTTATCTCTTCAATATATTTAAACTAGGTCTAATTGATGTCATGATTAAAGAATCATTAAGTAAGTAATTAAACTAAGTAAATAACTTTTTATGTGTTAAAATTAAAATTTTGTTCTTCATCATACAAAACATATTGCTAACTAGTATAATTACACTTGGCCAAGAGTGAAATTAGAATATAAAATATAACAGGAGGAAAGGTGAAAGTTAAAAATTAAAAAAATAAAAATAAAAATTTAAAATTGTGACCATTTCAAAATTTAGATTTACATAATTATAATCTTAAAAATATATACTGATAATAAAAAATCCAAAAAATTTTACATACATTTAAGGGGGGGAAAAACATAAAATATATGAAATTTCAAAAAGTTCAAAGGAGCTAAATGCATATATTTTCAAAATTTATACAAGGAAAATAAGTAAGTGAGGGCCATTGCTCCCCCCACCCACCCCCCCCTTCACTGTCTACTTCTGCCTGTCGAAAAAAAGATTGCTTAGTTTGTGTATATCAACATTGCAATAATTTATTTTTTGAACAAAATACACCAAAATATTGACCTCAATCATATTGAGTCAAAAGCAAAAGAGCAAAAAAGAACAATTTATCCCATAAAATAAAATTGTACCACTGTAACATATAAACTCTGAACAAAACAGCCAGCCATGGGAGGGAGAGCAAAGAGAAACCCACTGTTCGTGGTATTAGCGAGATCGTCTCTTCAACTTGGATCTTGGGAAGTCTAAGTGGCATTTAAACACTTGCATGCAACAAAGGCTTCAGCAATTAAAAATCTAGTTTTTTTGAGTTTTGGCAAAATTTATCAATTTTTTTAGTTTTGATAAAATTAGTAAAAATTAATAAAATTTTAATAAATCTAGTCTAAATTTAAATTGATCAAAATATTATGATATATTATGTGACGTGATAAAACAGTTAATATAAATTTTTATAAAAAAAATTAATAAAATTAATTAACGTTAGTCACTAACATAAATTAATATTATTTTAATTCAATATTTTAATTAACGTGTTATCCAATTTTGATTAATTTGAATTTAAATTAAATTTATTAAAATTAAAAAATTTGATCAATTTTATCCAAATTCAAAAAAATTTAAATTTTAGAAACTAATAAACCAATTAAAAAAGAGGAGGGGAAAACTTGAGTACCAAACTACAACAATGTGTTCCACGGGACGGTATTGCATTCCAAATCTCCAGTTGAAGACATCATTGGAAATTTGAATGGACCTTTTAGTTCTTTGTCTCCAAACAGATTAGTGAAATCAAGCAGAAATAGAGCTACTAATAGAATCCCCTCTGTACTTAATAAACATTTACATTAAAATCCCCATTGTACTTAATGAGATTTTTTGGTAAATGAAGGATATAAAAATCTACATTAAGAGAAATTTTAGTAAAAACTCATAGAAGGATAGAACAAAAAGAAAAAGTTAATCAAACTTTCAATGACGGTGAAAATTTTTAAAAATAAATTTATTGAGAAGAGCGTTATAAAAGGAAGAAAGAAGAATTTCAATAGGAATGTATGTTAATTTGTTATCAACATTACAATAATCAGTTTTATATATTTGTATGATTTAATTCCATGCATAATTTTTTTATGAATCCATAAATTTATTAGTCTATAAATTTAAATTTAAACAAAAAATTATTTGAAATTTAATACTTTTTCTTAGTATTGTTACTTTATAATTTTACTCATTTTGCTTGTCCTTTTTTTTGGCCATTTTTAAATTCAATAAGTTTTATTAGTCTCTAAAAAATTGATTTAGAGACAATTAGTTTATGTACTTGAATTAAGAATTGTAATGATATATATATATATATATAATTGGTAAATGCATTGCATTTACATGATACAGATGCTTCCCCTAAAAAACAAAGCTATATTTCATTTTTTTTTCTTGCCTTGTCTCAAACATTTAAGCGGTTTACTGACTGAAAATTTTGTTATTAGTTTTTTTTTTTAGTAAGTGAAATTTTCACTATAATAATGAATTTTATAAATCAAATCCAAGACTCTCTTGCTCTTTTATGAGAAAAAAATAAAAAACAAATAAACCATGTATGATTCTAAAGCATTTTTATTTTATTATTTACCTTTAATCAAATTGAATTGATAATTTTTTTTAGTATGAGAAAAGGGTACATAAATGAAATTCATATACTTGAGCTTATTTTTATATACTTTTACTATTAAATTAAGATATTAGTTAATAATTTCACATTCAAAAATAAAAAAGAAATATTAACAAAATAATGTATTAATATTCTCTTTTAATGTTCACTATTTTATTGATCTATTTTATTTTATAATTTTAAAAATTAATTATTAAAACAAATAAAATAAAACAAATATTTAGTTATAATTAATAAATAACTCAATAAATGATGAATATTGAGAATGAGTGATAGTAAGTAACAATTATTAGCATTTCTCACTATAAACTTGCCGAACCGAAGTCAAATTCTTGGCAAAGGCAGAAATTCAGGCTTAACCTGTCAAATTAATGCAAAAGGCGCGTCACAACTGACAACTCACAACCATAGAAAGAACCAAGCCGCAGCCACCACCACTCACGAAAGGGGCCAGAGACCAGAGTATCTCATTGTTTGTACGCTAAAAATACACACGAACCCCAACGTCACTCTCCCTCCCGTTCCGTCTCATTTCTCACGTAATTACCACTCTCTCAATAACCACACAGCACTCTGTCCATGGCTGATGCCCCTTGTTTTTATAAAATATAACTACTACTCCTACTACTATTTTACTCCGGTTAAAGATGGAGACCAGGAAAGCAAAATTACTGCTACTTACATGTCTTCTTGTTTAAATAAAGCACACTTTGGTGTTTTCTATCTTCATTATCTATAGCTACTTATAACAACAAAGAAGACAGCTTTCTTTCTTTCGTGACCGAGCTGATGGATGAGCTGTACGGTCTCCATTCCAGTGCTACTGGTAGTAATTACTCTATGCAGGTAGTGGTTCCGGAGAATATGGCTGCTGCTCCTCCTGATCATAATTACCATGCCTTTCAGTCTCCTCATGGTGGTGGGCATGGGGGGGCTTCTTTTTTTCCTATACCGCAACAGCAGCTGGGATCAGATGCCCAGTTCTTTTCTGCTTCTTCTGTATCTGACGCTGCTTCCATGGTGGCTGAGATTCAGCAGAGAGCTGGTAGTACTGTTGCTGGTGGTTCAGAGGAGGAGGTTTCTAGTGCTATTAGGGCTAAAATTGCTTCTCACCCTCTATACCCGAAATTGCTTCAAGCTTATATTGACTGCCAAAAGGTGTACTAATCAAATCATAATACACATTTGCTTTAGCCTAGCTGTAAAAGAAAAACTATCTTCAAAAATGGTTTTTGGCTCTTGAAAGAAGAAAAAAAAAAATCAAAATTAGGTTGGACTCTGTTGAAATTTTATTCTTACGTTTTGATCAAGAATCAAATTAAAGTTAAAACTATCCTATTGCATGTGTGTTTCTTTTCTTTTGATAACAACTGCTGCATTCGCGGCCAGTCCTTAAATTCAGTTAGTATTGACAATTCTTTTTCTCCTATGGTTGAAAGAAAGACACTTTAATTATGCCACTGGTCAATGATAGAAATATGTTTTTTTTTTTTTAATTGCAGGTGGGAGCACCACCGGAGATGGCCTATCTATTAGATGAAATCGGGCCAGAAAGTGACTTTTCCGTGAGGTCTACCATTGCCACTTCTTGCTTGGGTGCAGATCCCGAGCTCGACGAGTTCATGGTCTCTCTCTTTGTTTCTTTCTTTCTACTGCAATGAACCCCTACCTAATAAAAGCTTATATCATCTATCTCTCTATATATCCTCTCTTCTTTGTTTGAGTGGCATTCTTATTTCCTTCTTTGTAGGAAACTTATTGTGACATTTTGGTCAAGTATAAATCTGATCTTTCAAGGCCGTTCGATGAAGCCACCTCTTTCTTGAATGATATTGAAGCACAGTTAACTACTCTCTGCAATACTTCTTCCATAACCCATGTTATTTCTGGTCTCTCTCTCTCTCTCCGCCATATATGGCCAAATTTAGTAGTCTTGATTTTTTTTAAATTGATTTCTTGATGTCTGTGTTTTGAATTTTTTTTTTCCCTCTTCTCATATTGTAATTAGTCTTTTATTTAGTGTGGAGGTTAGGATTGCTATGATCACATGATAAAGAAATCTGAATCCACATCACAAGGAGGAAAAGATGCATGTTAGCATGAAACCTAGCGCACTTTAGCAGACATGAAAGGAAAATAGTAGTAATAGTGGTTGGTTTCATAGGCCAATTTCCCATATTGGATCTGAGCAAAGCCTGCACCTTTGACAACATTTATTCTTTTTCTTGCTGTGTAATTAAATTTAGAAACCCAGGCTTCAGTTGTTGGTAATGTTTAATCAACCCAAAAGAAACAAAACCCTAAAATGAACAATGCCCTTTTGAGAATGCATTTGTTGCTTTACCTATATATTTAGCTTTGGTAGGGTTGGGCTGAGTGCTTCATCTCTATATTTGCCTTCTTTTGGTTTTATATGTCAAGAATGATATTAAGAAAAGTAACCAGCTTTAAATTAGGAAGAACAAGCTTTAAATTGGACATAGCTAGGTCACGGCTTCGAAACTTTTGTTGACAACTTCTGTAGTTTTGTTGTTCTTTCCAGTTTTCACTATTATATTTCCTGTAGTGGCTTTACTTCTAGCGGTTTGAACTTTCTATCTGAGATATAATTGATTTGAAGTTTTGGTGTACCATTGATGAGATGGCCACTCTTGTAGTTTAGCTGATCGTAACATTTGGAAATATAGTTTGTTAGGGTAATAATATCATAAAGTGTTTCATCGTACTATTTAAAAACACCATTTTTATTTCTAGTTAGTTGTGCTCGTGCATCCGGATGTTATTTACCAGCAAATATGTCTGTTCATTTTGTTCTTGCAAAGTGTGAAGGAAAGGAAATGAATTAGCATTTGGTGAGATATTAGAAAAATGCTTTGAAGAGGGACCGTATACCCCAATCTAAGGACCAAAGAAACACTACGCTGTTGGTTTTCAGTTACTTAATCATGATTGTTCTAGGCCAGGATGAAACAATGCTGACTTATGTTTTATAAATTGGTACATGTTTCTTGTGAATGCCGGGAAGCTACTCTTTAGTGGTCCGGGTGCAAATGTAAGGTAGGTTTGCTTTAAACAACTGGTTCTTCAACTTTATTTGAATTGTGATTATAGAGATTAAAGTTTCTAATGGAGCATGTGTTGTAGTGCATGCCATAGATGGCAACATATAAATTATTCCTTGGGAGAGGATTAGGATCATTGGCTTAAGTCTGGCATCCATGAAGTGAGAGTCTGTGAACTATTTCCTTTGCTAATAAAAAATTCATCGGGCAGAGTTTCAGGGAGTTACAATCTTATAAAATATAACTCGAACTGAAAGCAAGTACCTTTTCTGCTAGATCATACACATCAATTAATCAATTGGATTCCAAACTGAATCTCACAACGACAAGATATCGTGGCAGACTTGAAGTTCCGAGAGTTAGAGTTTTAAAATATTACGCATGTGCATTCGGCCAAGGGAAAAGGAAGGAAAAAAACATATATGTGTTCGTGCTAATTAGGATATTGTTCACATTTTTCTTTGTGGTCTATTCCTTCCTTTTAAGGTAGTGATTTGTGTTGATCTTCAGCTTTTGAGGCTTAATATAATTCGATAACAGTTAAAACCACTTGCTTTTGTACCTTGTACAGATGGACTTTGTCGATGGAATTGCTGTTTCAATAGTGTTTCTATGTCAAAAAGCCTACACAGTCACTCTTATTATATTTCGTGCTGTCTATTTTTAGTATCATTTTGAAATAAAGCTGCATCTATTGTGCTGTTTCCAGTTGTTGGCGTGGAAGTTATGGATTTTGTTTTGGAATAAAAACTTCTCATGTTCACTAGTTGAACATAGAATATTTTCGCATGCGTTAATGCTTAAGTTCTTATTTAAGATTATCTTTTGCTCTTGAGGGTAAGTATTCTTCTAAAGTTTTGCATTGCACCACAATGCTTAACCCATTCTCCGATTATAAACTTCACTGGTATTAGAGTGATTGCTGTCTGCTTTCTTAAGGTGTTTGAGTGAATTATTTTTTAAGTTTTGACAGAGAAATTTTTGGTACCTAGGCATAATTAGCACAGATAGAAGTACGCATTTGGGAGGTGGCTTGCATGTAGCAACCATTGTGCAGATGCTATGGAAATGGGTGCTATAAGTTCTAGGCAAAAATTTTCTCCTTCCCCTTGAGATAGTGGCCCTTTCTGAAGCCAAGTTGGAATTTGATTTATGATGTTTTCCCATTTCCTCTATTGAAATCGTCAAATTGTTGATTGTACAGTGCATGAATCTCTTCCACTTGAATTTGCTGTGCTTGTTATTTATTGAGATAGAACATAATGGGCAAAAGGCATGGGGTAGGGCAAAAAATTACATTTGTCATGTTTTGAACATTTAGGCAGGCAATGAATCTTTGTTTCT
Organism: Omphalea diandra; assembly: GCA_949677035.1. Lineage (NCBI taxonomy): Eukaryota > Viridiplantae > Streptophyta > Magnoliopsida > Malpighiales > Euphorbiaceae > Omphalea > Omphalea diandra. The sequence continues at coordinate 11,998 of CATIWR010537188.1, forward strand.
GTTCATGAATCTTTTCATCTTGAATATGCTGCCTATTCATTATTATCTCGTCACATAATTGGCAAAAGTCATACGCAAGGGCTAAAAATTGCATTTGTCATGCATGTCTTGGACATTTAGCTAAGCATGGATGTATGCTTGAGTATGCTCATCATTTTGTCATGCAACTTGAACCATGCTAATGCTTCTACAAGGAATGCTGGTGGACCTTTCATCTTTGATATGTGTTATATATATATATATCACATGCATGTTCTTGTTTTCTTGGTTCTTGTCCCAAAAAAAAAAAAACATTTCTAGTCTATTATTATATGTTGTGCTGCTAAGTGGCCTTGCATGTTGTTGATTGTTAATTATTACATAGTTACGGGTATCAAAATTTAATGGGAAGTAAGTATTTGTTAGTTTTGGCTTCGAGGTTATGAATATTGCTCATGGTATGAATGAAGGATAGAATATATATAGCAAGATTAAAAGTAAAAATGAAGGGCATTGGGGGCATTCGCAATTAGGAGAAGGAAGGTTGTAAACCACGAAAGACCCTGAACCCCCGCAGTTAGCGCTGCGGCAGAGGTGAGTGCAGAACCAGTTCCTGAAACAATGAGACTTATTTAACCGGTCAACCTTACGGTGGATTCTTAGTAAAATCACTACTAGTCTCTCCTCTTCTCCATTTCCCTAGATGTGTTTGTTCCCTTGGTGACTATTAAATATTTAACGCATATGCTTTCGCCCAATGGATAAAAACTAGAAGAACATTTGCGTGACCTCTCGGTTGATTCTAGAGCCCACTCCTTTTACCTATTTTCTTTTATCTGTGTCATTAATTATATTTATGTGTAGATTTGGCCCTTCTCATAATTCTGAACAATTAATGTCATACTGAGCTAAAATTCATTAGATAGAGTTTATTACTAAAGTCCCAAAATTTATTTTCTCTGATTTTGAGTTTAAATTTATTCTAAAACTTTTATAAATTTATGTTTATAATAAACTAATTTAATTGAATTGCCATAAAGCCAAGCAAAGGGTTAAAACGAGGATAAGATAGGAAAGGTACATTACTATAGTGTAGTGCAGTGAAGTAAACAGCGAGGGTATTTTTACCTTGTGTCAGTGAGGGTAGAGGTCTGGGGAGAGAAGAGAAGAGGAAGGGCAGTACAATGACAGTGCGTGCCTTGCGGGTTATAATTTTCTAGGAACGCCAACACCTTTCCTTTCTTTCACTGACTGGACACGACCCAACAGCAATTCCCACCGTCTCTCTCTCTCACTTTAATTTACTGTGTCCTTTTCTTTTGATAAAAAAAATGGTTGTGGGTTCCAACGCTTATACTAACATAACATTGCATTTCTTGGTGCAAGCATTTACAGCATCCCATTGTGGGAATCTTTGCCTCCATCTCTATGTGTTCCTCCTGGGGCCCGTTACACCACTGTTTTTTTTTTTAAGTTATTTTTTAATTTAATTTTACTCTTAATTAAGATTCAAACTTTGAAATTTTATAGTTCAGAAATGACTTGCTAAACCAAAAGCTTATTGGTAATCAGACTTCGATTTGATTTAATTTGGAACTTCATAGCCATCATGTAGAGTACTCACGGATGACTTTGCCCTTTAACCCTTTTCTTGTTCTTTTGTCTGACTGAGGTTTGAGCTCCTACTGCCTTATGTATGTCTCCAACTCATTTATCCTCTATTTCTTCCTGGACTGGTTGATATAGCTATGTTTAATTGTAATATAATATCTCTTTCCAAATTCTCATGCTAGATACTAAGATTAGTTGTTATATGCGTGCATTCTTGCGTTAATTTAGGATGCTGATAATTAAGTCTTTGCATAATCTGTTACTGTCTCAAAAGTGCTGTGGCATAATTTATGGCCTGAATATTCCTGGCATTGAATAAATAGTTGTTTTAATGGGTTCAACAGCCTGCAGTTATAGACAGTTGGTTTAGAATATTCAATTTAAATGCAGCAGCTCATGAAAACATTAGTGAGTGAAATGGTATGGAGATGTAACTTAGTTCAGTGTAATCTGTATTAACTACATGCTAATGCATGCTTAAAAAACTAGCATTGCTCAACTCTTCAGTTCAATACTACCAAGTATGATTTTAATTTACATGACTTTGGCGTTCTTATTTCTCTTACCAGATGAAACTGTTGTGGGTTCATCCGACGAAGATGTGAACGGAGGAGAGGTAGAGCCGCAGGATTGTCTACGGTCAAATGAAGATCGAGAGCTCAAGGACAAACTGTTACGTAAATACAGCGGCTACATAAGTAGCCTAAAGAATGAGTTTTCAAAAAAGAAGAAAAAGGGAAAGCTACCAAAGGAAGCAAGGCAAATCCTGCTTGACTGGTGGAATATTCATTACAAATGGCCATACCCTACGGTAGTGAAAAAAAACCCTAGCATTGGCATGCATTATATATTAGGGTTTAGAATATATGTGAATAAATGGTATTGTTTCGTGTAGGAAGCAGATAAGATTGCTCTTGCAGATGCAACTGGGCTCGATCAGAAGCAGATTAATAACTGGTTTATTAATCAACGGAAGCGGCATTGGAAGCCATCAGAGAACATGCAGTTTGCTGTTGTGGACAGTATATATGAACCATTTTTCATGAACGATGACTGAGGTTTCAAAAATATAAGGTTTTTGTATATTCTTGGACAAAAACCTCTTGCTAGCTGTAGGTACCTAGTGAAATTAATGCTTTATTAACCTCTTCAATTATCTAACTATTTAGGCTTTCTTCTCTAATAGTAGCAATTCTAATGAAAGCTTTTCGTTGCAAGGTTTTAAACCATAACTTTTCAAGATGAACTGAAAATTGCTTAGTAATGTAATGTAACCCAGAAAAAATAAATGGTTAGTGCATTATTGGATGCAGAAACTGTTCCACCCTTTTATAGAATGTTAATGCATAGAACAAAATTATTTTTATTATGATATGATCTATTTATATTTTCTTCCACTTGTTTTTTATAATTTACATATTTGTTTAAAATTTTAAGCTTGAGAATTGCACTATTTTTTTTTCTCTTAATTAACTATTTAAAGTGTTCTCTTCATGTTAAACATTGATGTGTACTGATTCTAAAAAATAACAAAAAATTTTCCGTAGTTTGTTTTCATATAAATTATAAGTTCTCTTTGAATTATAAAAATTTTTCACTTTGAATTATGAATTAATGATACTTATAATAAAATTTTATAATAAATTATTTATCTAAATAAATTATATTTTAATTACTTAAAATAAATATAATAAATTCAATTTGATTAAATTTTAGTCAAACAAGATTTTATATAATTTTTAGGTATTTTCAAACTTTGTAGAAAAGTTCAAAGATCAAAATAATCTTTCATCTGTTTTAAGTAACCAAATATAATATTGATTTAAGAATAGTTTTGAAAAAAATTAAAATTTGAGCATTTTTTATTAAAAAATAAAGTATGAGATAGATTTGAAAAAAGACTTTTTTTGTAATTAAATATATAATAAAAACGATTTTAATTTGAAATAATTTGAAATTTTTTTATTGTAATTTGATATATTAGACCGCTTAAATATAATTAAAAGATATTTAACTTCATTGAACTTAAAAATAATTTAAAATTAGTCTATTTAAATTATTAATAAATAATCTTGTGTTATGTTCATCTAAAAAGGTATTTCAACGTTAGGAATGTCACTACAATGAATGAGTCAATTATTTTTGCTATAAAATAGATAGATAAATGTATGTAATTACCTACGCATTCACTCACCTCATCAGTTTGAATGTGAAACGAATTGCCTACCTTCATTGTGAATTTGACTGATGAGCGAATGGTGCTTCGTTTAGTGGATCCAACCTCAATCGGTGAAAAGACTAAAGTGGACGATCCACGGTTCATGTCCGACCCTATAAAATTAAGGCCGAACTCACCTCCAATTCAAAATTCATACTTATTATGGATCATTTACTTATATGGATTATTTATATGTGTGGTGTTGTTATTTAAAATTTTAAATTAATTATATAATTTATTAAAAATAAAAATTATATAAAATGATAAATAGTTATATGTCTTAATAAATTTATTCTTTAAAATATTCAAAATTATATTATTATAATATCATGATATTCTATTGATTATCCTCATTGAAGTTATTTTTTTATTTTTTAAACGAGCATAATCAATGGGAGATATAAATTAGTGAGTTTTGGTTTAGTCATATATATATATATATATGTTTTTTTCGAAATCTGAAAAGGTGGTAAACCAAAAAAATTAGTCAGCAATAATTACGCCCAATAAAGTTGGTCGACGTCAGTAGTTTGATTCCTTTTGATGTACATTGATCAGTTCAAAATTGTTCGCTTATATCACATCATTTTTTATTGAAAATTTCATAATCTAGAATCATGATCTGCACCCAAAAATCAATCTCCATCATGTGAAGACTTCTTCCATTGATTTTGTTTTTGAAGATGATTAACGTTTAGGATTTCGATATCCACCTTTATCAATCATGTTATTGTTTGTATCTTGTATTAGGAATTCAAGCCTACCCTCAAATTCGAAATATTAATATGAAAAAAAAAACATAACTCATATAATAATCCCTAAAGCTCTAAGCAAACGATATGAGATATACGAATATATTAAGATTTATTCAAAATTTTTGAATTATATTATCACTATTATTCAATCTTATTTATTCATAATCTTTATGATAAATTTTAAATTTATATGATGTCATCAAGTGATTTATATTAGAAACATTAATGTAGGTACATACATTGTTTTTTAAGCTTTTTTTTTTTTTTTTTAGTTAAATATGAATCTGAATTCAGATGCATGCATTTATTCAAATTGACTTTAAACTAAAATAAGTTTTTCAATATCCAAAATCTAAAAAAAGGAAAAATTTTGAAAAAAAAAAAAAAGAAAAAAGAAGGAAAGTGGAGTAGGTAAAGAAGAACGTTTGATGAATAAATGTTTAGTTTTCAGGAGGTTCATCATTGCATGTTAATATCTGGTTGCTTATATTATAAATATTTTTATTGATAATTATGAGTTATTATTTAACTTGTTATCCCACTCTTAGTCTATATATATAAATATATTTTTATCATAAATATAAAAAAATCTTAAAAATTAGCTACATAAATTACTAAATTAGGGTTAAGATTATGATTATATAATATTAGTATTGCCTATAGGCAGTTGGCTTTTTTTTTTAAAAAAAATTTGAGAAATATTGCTGTTGTCATCTTTGAACCTCTAATTACCTGCTCCTTAATTCTGGATATTAACTTAAAGATAAGAAATTGACAGGAGTTTGAAAATAGCCATAAAATTTATATCATATTTTACTCCATGTTTCTGCATCAAGTTTAGGTGCAAGAAATAGTCTGGCAGTGGGTCAAGGTTAAACAAATCCATTCTCTTGATGCCATTACCGAGTAAAAGTCAATTAGGCATCATTCTCATTGTTAGATTTTCTAAGGAATTTTATAAAATTTCCATGCCATGGTCATTTGGCGTCCAGATATACAAATTGCTTTTCCTAGCTTTTCGTGATTGATTATTTTGATATCTTATTTTAATTTTGACTAATTCAATATTTTAATTTAAAATTTTAATATATTGAATATCTATCTAAATATTGAGAGGAGTATTTTTTAATAATTTCATTAATTGATTAAATTAAAAAAATCATCTTTTTCACTCAACTCTTATGTTGCAAGGAATTTTACTAGGTTGACATTTCTCTATTTTGAAAGTTTTATCTCCAAAATTTCATAAAAACTTCTCGAAAATATTTCGAGCACGTTTTCATAATATAATAAAATTGGAAATCCATCTTCCATGCATTTCCTAAACGGAAAAAAAAAATATGAAAAAATATTTATAATGAATTAAAAATAAAAAGACTAATTAAAATTTTAATTAAAAAATAATATTAAAATAAAATTAAAAAATCAATTAAATTCCTAAAAAATAAAATAATATTAAAAATAAAATTTAAAAACTGTCTAATTTCTAAACTATTTAAGATTAATTATTATTAAGAAATTGTAAACATTTATTTGTCTTTGTTCTAGAAAACTTGATTTGTTTTTTTTTCTTAATTTGTTATTTTTAATATTTATTGATAGTAAATTATATTTGAAATAAATAATGTTATTAAATATTTATACAATATTAGTATTTATAAATTTTTTTATATTTCTAGTATTTACATATTTGCTCTTAAATTTTTAATATTTTCCTGTTTCTCTCATATTTCCATTTCTTACATTTTTTACAAATATCGTTTCACCATTTTCATATTTCGTCGTTTTCTATTTTCATTTTCGGGCAACATAGTTCAACTCTGCAACACTTTTATAATTTATTTTTATTTCTTTTTCAATCTATTTTTCACTCAACTCTCACAACATTTTTGAGAATCTCTATTTCTCTCTTTTTTTCTCTCATTTTTATCACTCAATTTTAAGAAAATAATCAAATAATAAAAAATAGATCTGCTTTATGTAACTTATCAAGCGAATCAAAGAAAAAAATTCAAGTTCAGAAAATAAAACTGTGAACGCCTACGTTGTCTACTGCATCAAACCTACAGCGTGTCCCTTGTCTTGCCCTTTGACCCCTCTGATTTCAATCCCACTTACCTTAGTCCAAACTATTCTCCACACCTTAATTTTCCCCATTTACAGTGGCTCCGCATAGATCACCTCCCTCAAGTTTTTATTTTATTTTTTTTTTAAGGGAAGTCAGACCCCTCAAGTCTTCAAAATTATAGTTCCACTTAAAACATGTTTAGCATTGGAAAAATCTAATTTTAGAACAAAAATTTAAAGTGATTCTTTTTATAAGTAAAAAATTGATATCAACAAAATTTTCAAATATTTACGTTATTGCATTATAATGTCGTAATTAATAATTCATAATCAGATTAGATAAAAATTATTATTCATATTAAATTAAACATGATTAAACATTATTGAATTATATTTAAGTTATTATTCATTATTATATTAGATCACATTATTTGATGATATTATAAAGTCCGTCATTATAAAATTCATAACTTCTTTCACAATTATTTTTTTATTTATAAAATTTATATAAAAAATTTATAATCATTTATAAAAAAATATTTTTTAATTTTTGTTTTAAAAGTAAATCTTTTCAATAGCAATGCCAGACATACTTTTAAATTAGACTACACAACAAAGACCAAACTTAGGTTTTGGAATAAACTTGAGAATTAGAAGTATGAAGAATTTCTATCATTTACTTGTTTAAGATTCTTCTATTGAAGGTAAGGTACTTTATATATTTTGGATTTTGCACCAATTTTTATGTTTGTTCGGAGAGAGAGATAGCAGCAAGAGATTAAAGAAAATAAAAATAAAAAATAAGAGTGTTTTGGTTCAATTAAAATATGAATTAATGGAAACAGTTTTGGTTCAATTAAAATATGAATGAATGGAAACATAGTATACTTATTATTTATTTTTTTTAGAGCGTGTTATTTACATATTAATTACTATTATCATCAATTTGTGTTATAAGAATTTAATAATTAAAATAAAAGATTAAATGCTAAATTAATCAAAAATAAAAGTAAATATCAAAATGATGCAATAAGGATGGGCGGTCATTTGGTATACATATATAGTCTTATATAAATTTATGACTAAGGCTTCATTTGTTTTATAAAAAATAATTTATTTGAAAAAATATTTTTAGTTTTTGAAACACATTATAAAAAATATTAATTTTTTTAATTTATAAGATTATAATAAATTTAGACTAGAAATAATTTTTTATTTATATTATTTATTACTTAATATAAAAAAATACATTATAAATGATTTTTTTTTTTTTTTATAAATCTCACATATCACCGCCGGCGGCCACCACTGATCCACCTATTGAACCATTGCTGCCCTAACCTTTTTACCTTCTTCCTGCTTTCCATCCACTTGACAAGCTTGCTATCTCTTCAACCATGACATGGTACTTGCTGGGCAGGCAATACCAAGGATTGTCAACTATAACTGCGGCAGTGAAATTTTGACTAAATTTAAAAGATACTTGATAATTATAATACTAAGGTTTCTATAGGTTTTCTTCTTCAAGAAATTAGAATTGTATCTATGACAATAACACCCATCAAAGAACATTCCATCATTCTGCTGTGGGTTCGTCGAACATTTTCAACTTTCTTTTTCACGTTCTTACCTTCAATCACACGCATGCAATTTTCTGGTTTAGGTGTAGAATGAATCAAAATATTCAATGGAATTCCTTTGTTCTTTTTTTTAAATAAAAAATGAAAAAAAAATTATGTTCCAATCAATCAAGACTAGTGTTTTTGCATATCTAATCAGTAAGATATATATATATATATATATATATATATATATATTTACCTTTGTCCTTGAACACTAAACTTGGATTTGGTCTTTGATGTATTATTGGCACATCCATTATGCACATTTATAGCTTCAAAATGCTTTTTTGAAAATGGAAAATATTGATATGTGGCAAGGTGATGTATTAATATATTCAATACTTTGAATCAAACAAGTTCAATATATTGAGAATTAGATTAAACCATTCAATTTGTTTTCACCCTAAACGCATTGATCATGCATTGATTGTTAATGTTTTAACTATATTTGATAATTTTTGTTCCTTAAATCAAACTGATTGAACTGCTAACATTTAAATTTTTGGAGTAATTAAATAATATTTATAAAAAAATTATTTTTATAATTTACAATATTGACCTAATATTGATCTTCAATATAATTAATAATAATATATGCAATTAAACAATAATGACATTATTTTAAGTATAAATGTTTTTTGATGATTTTATATTTTTTCCAATTATAGAGATATCAATGAAATATAGTGTTATAATGTAGTGTAAACTAAAATTTATAATTATGCGAATTTGAATAGATAAATAACAACTAATCATTATGAATATCAATATATATATATATATATATATATATATATATA